>JAQFZU010001854.1:0-11477 GCA_034696185.1 Henia vesuviana | reverse complement strand
TTTTTTTTTGTGATGTGCTTTTCGGATAAAAATCAATTGTGACCTGAATGTAGGAAGAATAAAGGTTAGTAGAGTTATTGCTGAGTAATTGATTTTTTGCGGTGGAACTTGTACTCAAGTTATGTAGGTTATGGCAATTATATTGGATGATTGGGAAGTTGGATTTTGAGAGAAGTAGTTATCTCGTGATTGTGCGCGGCCGGTAAATAAAAATTAAATGAAAGTTTTTACCTATAAAGTATTTGCTGCAAATGTATGTGAACTTATGATTCTTTTGTGGTGACTGTGGAAATATGAAAGTTGCGTTTATGTTGTTGTTTAGAGCAGAATATTTCTATGGTAACGTGTGATTATTTTATTTTATACCGAGCTTCGCGTTATAACTTAACGTTGCACGAAATGAAGTTCTTTTATGAAGTTGAATTAACGTTTTACGTCAATTGTAGTTTTTAATGAATAAAAGTTAAAAATTTATGTTTTTGTTGTTGTTTTATTAGTCGCTTTTGTTGTAAAATAAATTTACATTTGAATCATTCGATGTGTTTATGTAACATATATATAGATTAAATTTAAAAGCTTTTAGAAACATTAAAAATTCAAAAGATTTGAAATTGAATTTAAGTTATTACTGATATTGTAAACAATCATTAACTACTTAGAAAGTTTGATAACACATTCAGGTGAAAAACTTGCCACATTTATCGATTATCGAGAAAAGTTTCAAAATTTTGAATGAATATTTATCAGTTCTGGTACTTCCTTTCAGTTAACATAAATTTACAAAAGAATTTAGAGTTTAATGGTTATTTTATTGCTATTTGGTAATGCATAATAAATCATAGTTCATGAAGAAAAAAATAAATAATTAATTTATTCAAATATAAATTGTAAAATCAATTGAATTGAAAGCAATTCTAACCAAACATTTTCACATGATTCACAAAACTAATAAAAATACTTTTAAAATATTAAATAATTGATTTATAATAATTTTTTTAACTTTGTTTGTTAGTTGCTAATGATTAAGTTGCATTATTTTATTGTGAATGCTTTTATGTTTATAAGCCCACTGGTGATTATTGGATTTCGGTTTTTATTGTCTTTTTTCGTGTTACAACATTTACGCATCAAAAATAAGTCCATCAATTTCGCCAGAAAAGTTGAAACGGAAATATCACCGAGGAAAAACCGTCCCATTTAATTTCTTGGAAAAAAAAGTATTTGATAGCTTTTATCACGCTGAATTTCCAGCCTATTCTATTGAAATGAATTGAACTTTGAACCAGTTCAAATATATATAAACTGCAGCTGTTGTTGTTGTAGTCGTACTATTCAATTGACTGCCAATATGAAGGTATATTCTGAATTCAAAAGTTAATTTGATGTTTGATTTTTTTATGACAAATTTATTATGTTTTTAGGTTTTAGTGCTTTCGTGTTTACTTCTTCTCGTGCTAGCAGTGGTTGTGTCTTCTGATTCCTCACCTGAAGCTGAAAACTATTACGATCGAAGTGATCTGGAAGCCGATTCTTATTCCGAAGAACATCAATTAGAAAAACGTGGATTAGGCTCGAAACTCAAGAAAAAGTGGAAGAAGTAAGTGATATATACATAATTTTATTTCAGTAATTTTTTATAATTTTATTTTGCATAGATATCGTGGCAAAGTAGAAAAAGCTCTTAAAAAAGCTGCAGAAGCTGCCGCAAAAGCCAAGCTTGCATCCGTTCTTGCAGGTGGAAAATAAGAAAATGAAAATGAAAGCTGTTTTATTGATACTTGCGATACGATTTTGTTACGTCTCAAATGGATAATAAATGATTTTATACCGATAAATACCTCTCTAGTTTTGTATGACCTCGATTTAAAAATACTCCGAAATTTACAGTTGTCATAAGATTAAATAATTCGTAGTCGATGATTGACCGATAATTACAGTCTTATACAATTTGCTATTAATAATTGAAATATAAAAACTGATATTACTGGCAAAATATAATAAAATTTCAGTGTAATGGAACATTATTTAGTACGATACAATTTGCAAACAGTAAAAGAATTTGAATAAATTATTTTGGGAATAAATTATAAGATATACATGTATTAAATTTTTATTATTTTTATAGTTTGCCAATATTCTTAATCAGAAAACTACACAAAATTTAAAGTTTATTATTTAATATGTTAATGACTACCAGAGGATCGGTACATAAATTTTATAATTAAATCAAACAAAATTAATATAAGAAAAAGCATTTTTCCAATACTAATGTTTATTTCACGATATCTTTTGATATGGAACAAACGAGATTGACATTCCTTCGGAAGGAAATTTCAACCATTAATCACCTCTCAATTGGATAATTATTATTATACATTTGGAGTCGCTAGAACCACATAATTATAAATATATTAATAATTAATTATAATTATTTTTTGTTTGAAAAGAATTAATTATTGATTTTGTTGCAATAACCAAACATTAATTTAATCAATTCCAAGTAAATTATCAATTTTTTACTCCAAAACAAAACGATAAGTTAATTCTTAATCCATTGATTGATGACAATGTTTATCAGAATATAATGATAAACAACACAGACTAAATAAATAATTTATTTATCAATTTATCAGCTTTAAATTTTTACATTGAACTTCTACAGGACAGGAAATAACAGATGTTATTGACAATTTTGCAAAACAAAGATGCGAAGGTGTGGTCAATTTTGAACATCAATAGGAAATGTTATTGTCCAAAGTTTTTTCCAAGTAAAAAAAATACATAAATGAATATAAATTATGCCATAAATTGTTATTTATTTAACTCTATTAAATTTAATAGCTCCTCTGATTATTGCTTACAAAAGTTGAAAAAAAATTTTTTTTTTAAATTTATTAATTTGGAAATTTTTTTTTAGAAAAATTGCATTTTTTTAAAAATTTAAATTCCATATGAAATCATTCAAAGTCATATCTCAAGTTTCTGTGTTCATGCTCGAATCAGTTTGTAAACATGTGATCACATCATTTTCCCCTCAGCTAATGACTCATAGAATAACCTCAAAAGCAACTGCGTTCTAAGTTTACCTATTGAGGGCGTGGCTTTAAATGATATTTAAATACGGAATTTCCAAATGGAAAGTCGGATTTCTTATCGATTAGACAAATTTGTTAACATACGTACTACTATTCTTCTTATGGTAAAAATCAAAACAGGAAGTAGCCCAAAAAATCCGATTAAATTTAGAGGATATGACGTCATCACATCAAACTGCAATGGCGACTATAAAGGGACGAAGTCGTAAAATGAAATACTCAATTCATAAATGTTCAAGCTTTTCGAGTTCTTATTTGCCAGAGTACGTACGAAATGAATTTTAAAAAATTAGCAGAAAAATATAAAGTAATTTTAAGTAAACTTCAACCACTGCCAAATGCTTTTCCATGTACTTAAAGTGCAAACACACACCATTGATGCATATTTGAAATTTTGAATATCGCCTTGAAATAATAGAATTAATTATCCTATCACTTCAATGCAAAACTAATTTCACTTTTATTTTCCAGAAATATTATGGTGGATAACCCTAGCGATCAATCATCCAGATGGTCATCAGACTCAAATAACCCGCCTCAGGTATTAAAAGTAAATAATCTTATATTAAATAAATCAATTAAACCTTTAATTTATTTAAATATTTCAGTTTTTAACTTTAAAATTGGAACATCCAGCTATTGTACAAACAATTGCATTTGGTAAATATGAGAAAAATCATGTGTGCAACTTGAAAAAATTCAAAGTATTTGGAGGTTTAACTGATGAAACTATGGTGGAATTGGTCGAAAGGTAATAATTTATAGATTTTGTAAAACATTTGAAAATGTAATAATTAATGCTTTCAGTGGTTTAAAAAACGATCAGCAACCTGAAACTTTTTACTTGAAATATACTATAGATGGTAACATGTTTCCTTGTCGTTATATCAAAATTGGTAAATTAAAATATTTTATTTTGATTTTATATTTGGAATGAATTTGAATTTTTTTTTTAGTTCCTATGCAGTCGTGGGGTCCAAGTTTTAATTTTAGTATTTGGTATGTTGAATTAACTGGGATTGATGAATGGGACGTTGTACATCCATGTATGAATTGGTATAATACTGTGAGTACGAATTAAAATTTTTATTTAAATAATTTATTAATTAATTAATTTTTTTTAGTATCGTGAAAAAGAAGCGATTCGATTGTGTTTAAAACATTTTCGTCAACATAATTACACAGAAGCATTTGAATCTCTACAAAAACGTACAAAAATTCATTTGGAAGATCCTCTTTTAACGGAATTGCATAAATTATTGGTAAATTTCTCATTAATCTATCAATTTGCCAACTAAAATATTATTTTTCAGGTTATGAATGGAGATTTTGATGCGTGCGAAACATTAATTGAAAAGGCAGCATTTGGTAGATATTAAAATATTTTCTTTTAGTTAAAAATCATAATTTTTTAATTAATTTATTTACGCACAGATGGTCTTTTCAATCATTACATCAGCCAACAAGACTACAAACCAAAATGGACCCCCATCATTCCACCAATTAAAGGTTACACAATTAAAATGCACAAAAGATGAAACTGTAAATTAATTTTTATATTTGTTTTAAATAGAAGGCTCTGAAAATCGGCCTGGAATGAGAGGAGGTCATCAGATGTGCATCGATGTTAATACAGAAACTATTTATTTATTTGGTGGTTGGGATGGAATGCAAGATTTAGCTGATTTGTGGTCGTATCATGTGCCAACGGGAGAATGGACGTGTTTATCTAAGGATACCGAAACAGAAGTAGATTATTAAATATTTATTTTTCCTTAAAAATAAATTATATTTAAAAAATATTTGCACTTACAGGGTGGACCCAGTGCTCGATCGTGTCATAAAATGTGCCTTGATCCAGAACGAAGACAAATTTTTACTTTTGGCCGGTATCTTGACAATGCAATGAGGGCACCTGAGAATTTAAAAGTATTAATTAAACCGATCAATTTTTCAAGCTTTAAAAAATTAAAAATAATTTTTTTTCAGAGTGATTTTTACGTATATGACATGGAAAGTAGTAAATGGACATTAATAACCGAAGATACAGCCGCAATGGGTGGACCAAGGCTGATATTCGATCACCAAATGTGTATGGATATAGAAAAAAGTACAATTTATGTATTCGGTGGACGTATTTTAACTAAGTGCGATTTTTGAATGAATGGAAAATGAAATTATTTATTAAAAATGGTTTTAATAATTACTCAGTAATTCTTCGGATGAAAGAACAACGACCGAACCCGGTTTCAGTGGTTTGTATTCGTATCACGTTCCTACAAATACGTGGAAGAAATTACGTGATGATTGCACTACAACTACAATTGGACCTCAAGAAATTCGTTCGCGGATCGGCCATTCAATGCTATTTCATACAGTAAAAAGACTTTTAAAAAATTTAAAAAATCGTAATCAACAACTTAAATAATCACTTTTGATTTCGTTTAACGTTTTTTTATTCAGCAGTCGCGCCTTTTGTTCATCTTTGCTGGTCAACGAGCCAAAGAATATTTGAATGATTTTTTTACTTATAACGTGGATTTGGATGAAATTCAAGTCATTTCTGACGGAATGAAGAAAGAAGGTGCTCAAGGTTGTGCAAATTTTTTAATATAATTTGAGATTTGCAAATTTTATTAATTCATTAGTCATAAATAAATAAATTTAAAAAATTTAATTTTTATATTTTAATAGTACCTGCAGCTGGTTTTACTCAGCGTGCAACTATCGATCCAGAACTGAACGAAATACACGTTCTTTCGGTATGTATTTTTAATTAAAATTAGTTTAAAAAAATTTGCATTTCATTAAATTGTATTCATAGGGGCTCAGTAAAGACAAAGAGCGAAGAGAAGATAGCGTTAGGAATTCATTTTGGGTTTACGATATTGGTAATAACAAATGGTAATTTCGAACTTCAAGTATTTTTATCGAAATTAAAATTTCACAGATTTTCTTAAAATAAAAATTAGGTCGTGCGTATACAAAAACGAACATACGGGTCCTCAATATTGGTCTAAAATGCAATATGTCGAACCATGTCCTCGATTTGCTCATCAGCTCGTTTACGATCACATAAGAAAAGTAGTCCTATAAAAATTTTTTTTTTAAAATTTCAATTTGAAAATTATATTTTTAAAAAGATTCATTACTTATTTGGTGGAAATCCTGGTAAAACGAGTTTACCTAAAATGAGACTGGATGATTTTTGGTCACTTCAATTATGTCGGCCATCGAGAGAACAGTTACTGCGCCGTTGTAAAAGACTCATTCGCAAACATCAGTTTCAAGAAATCGTTTCATTCGATGGTATTCGAGCATTGAAATATTTACAAACTGATTTAGCAGCTACGATAGACCATTCGGACCCAGAAGAAGCCAAAGAAGTAAATAATTAAATTATTACTCATTAAAATTTTTATTAATCTATTTATTTCCAGTTTCAGTTATTGGCATCGACCTTATTTCGTGTCCCTTCCGAAGAAGACGAGGCATTACAAGGTTAAATTTATTTATTTACTTTTAATATTGATTTAGTTAAACTCGAAAATCTTTTAAATCAGATCCAGAAATGGATGAAAAATACAGAGGAAGAACACAATTATTCGATGCCTTAGTTAGTTTTTTCCCGGAACATATGACTCAACCGAAAGGAAATTTGGTTGATTTAATAACATTTTAGTTGGATTTATACAGTTTTTGTCAAATATACCCCATTAAGAAATCCATCAGTTTTTAAACATAATTCGTTGATGGTTTAAGAGTTTTTAATTTAAAAGAAATCTTGTCTTGGCCTTGTTATTTTTAATTATATTTAAGTAATAATAATACCGTGGTGAATATTCATCATGTAAATACTGTAAATGGCGGGAAAAAAAGTAGTTTTCCAAAGTATTTGTATATAAATATATTACGAGACTAAATATTGGTGCCGAGTTTTACAATCGTAAGTACCAGCAAATTTGTTAACGGACAGTGTTGCATATATGTAAATAAATTAACTATTACTTAACTTGTCAAATTTTAAAAAAATTATTTTCTTGTTTTTACATATTTTTAAATCGTATTGTTGCTGCCTTTATTTGATTGAAGTAATTCTTAGCCAATAAATGTCGTTTTCTTACTTTCTCAATGAGAGATACATGGTATACCTGCAAATTTCATTGTCTCGAATTAACATTTATTTAATATATTTTTAGTTTACCTCTAAAGGATTTATAATTTTGAAATGATTAATCGCTTCTTCGGCACTGAGTAACACGCAATTCCACGCTGACCATTCGTTTTGGGCATGCCAACGACACATAACTAAACTGTAAAGATCGTTTTCAGCACCCATTATACTTTGGCTGTTCCAAATGACTTCGACTAAGTGTCGAAAATCTTTCAACTGAATTTAAATGGATCAAGATTTGATCGATATTGTATATTTAATAACTTACCTCCATTATGTAAGCAACCGAATGTTTAGCGTTTAATTTCGCTTCTGAAATTCGTAATTTTTCCAACATTTGCGCAAATACACTATCGTCGTTTCGAGTTATGGCTTCGTTTTCTTGTTGCGCGCACAATTGGCATCGTCGAATTAACGATGTGTTGCCAGGAACCACAAATTTATTAATCGAGTAAAGCCAACCGCAAGATTGACAAATATTTTTCGATTGACAAACGCTTTTACCACGAGCTTTTTCAATGCTGACCTGTGAGTAATTTACTATTTACGAATAAAATTAAAAATCGAAAATACAAAATTACTTTTTCAGGCGGTTTTTTAAATGCCGGATTGAAGTCCGGTGTGCGAATGAATTGCATGAACAATACGAGAAGTCTTTGTCTGAGTCCTTCCAAATTTTTCTCTTTCAATCCACGAACGAGTAAATCCGCTTCTCGGTCCGCTAAATCCATAATTTCTCGAGTTAATGCGCAATCGAATTCCTTGAATAATTAAAATTTCAAATTTTCGAAATTTATAATAAAAAAAAAATTATTTTCTTTACTTTGACTGTCTCTTTCAATGTAATTAACGAATCCAATCGTTCATCTTCAGTTAAACGTAACGTAAGAGTTTGATATAAATCTTGTAAATATTTACACCTTAATATCGGTATTGTAAACACTTCTGTTATTCTATCATTGCCTTTCCATTTTTTAGCAGCTGAAGTCTAAAAATAAAAAATAATTGATTTTTAACAATGTGAAAAATTGTTTTTAAAATGCGTGATGTAATACCCGAGCGAGAGATTTTCTAAATCTTTCAACTTTATTCACTTCTTGCGCAATTAATTTATGTTGATGAATTATACTGAGTAATTTGCTTTCCTTTTCCCCTAATAAATACAATGCGGCCTTTAATTCGGGTCCGTCAACCGTTTGTTCCAATTCCGAAGTTTTTTCTTGTCGCCATTCTTAAAATATAAATAAATTTTAAATGATTTAAGCATAAATTGAAACGATTAATTTACTTTTAACGGCATTATAAAGCATGTTAAAATCGCCTTTCGATCTCGGATGTTGTTTTCGCATTTCAGCATCGTTGAGACGACTTTTTTTATCTTCTTTTCTCGCATTACTTTGCATTTGCAGCCAACGTAAATGTTGTTGGTAATTTTCTCGCATTCCGTTTACTTTCTTTTTAGCTAGAAAACAGCGCACTTGTTTTTGAACTATTATAACCTGAAAAATAATTTTAATATCAAATTTATACAAAATTTAAATTTATAAATAACTACTTTTCGATTATATTTCCGAAGATATTCATCAGCCGTAACATATCGTTTGGAAGTGATAATTTTATCATTTCGTGTCGATACATAAATTCCTATTCGAGTCATTTGCGTTGAATTTTCCCTACTCGATTGCTGCCCTCGACAGTGAACTTCGATTGTTTGCGATTCCCTAATTTAAAATCGATCATTAACTGTTTTATTTAGTTCAAGATTAAATTGATTTTCGAACCTGCATTCCAGTTTAATCGATGGATCATTAATAGGAACCACAATTGGAGTTTGGGACGATGCGTGTTGATAAATTGTGCCATCTCGTGAATCGCGATAACCACCGAAATTTGATTTTTCTCCAGTGAAAGGAATAATTTCGTAAGTTGTTGGTTCTGCTTTTGGCACATCGTGTTTTCGCTCTAAAAAGATAAATGATCCAAAATTATATTTTGATAAATGTAATATTTTTTAGTGCTATAATTACCAAGTACTAGCACATCAGATTGAACCAGTTCAATGGGTTTATCAGTTGGGAGTTGAACACTGACGAATGTTTTGCTCGAAGTAGTTGACGATTCCCTCGAAACTGATTGTAAACTCGGTTGATCCTTAATATCAGATTCTCTAGAAGATTTTTTCTGCGTGGTCATTTTTACTGGCTTTTTAAATACAATTTGGTTTTGGTGTCATAGCGTGTTGCGGTTGCCATAGCAACCTTGTGCGGTTTGTTTACACATGGCGACCAAAGCCAATGATAACTCCGACATCGATGTTAATACTTATTTTAATTTATGTAAGGAATGTATACCGATAAATTATAAAGAATCGATGTTAGTTGATAAGTTCAATCACGCTGCTCATTGTATGATTTACGCTAAATGGAACACAATTCGCCAATATAATCGAAGAGCGGCCGTTTTGGTATAATAATAATTAAATTAAAATTAATAATTAAAAATTTTAAAATAATTTCACTTTTTATTTAAAAGATGCAACTGAGATTCGACGGTCAGATCGGTTTTCCTGGCGGACAAATCGATCGAGGTGAGAATCCAGTGGAAGCAGTAAATCGTGAACTTTTCGAGGAACTTAATTTCGATTTATCAAAGCATCGAATCACAGAACACAATCGTCTAATTTCACACGTCAATCACAGAACGAGACTCATGACGCATTTTTTTGCATTTGAAGTTAAATTAGATGAATTTGAACTGATTGAAAAACGGTGTTTGGATGCTGAAGATTTTGGAAGAGGAGTATATTAAGAATAGAAAATTTAAATTATCAATTTTGGAAATGATTTTTGTCAGTCATTAGGTGTTCTCCGTGCTTGTCTGTATACGATGGATGATAATATACGAGGTTTTCCAACCTTTTTGAGAAATAATTTTGTGGGACATTGCAAAGAACAATTATGTCAAGGTTTGCTACTTTGTGATATAATGACCGTAAAAGAAATAAAAAATGCATTAAAACTTAGCGCTAACGTCGAAACTTTAAATAAAAAAATTTAAAATATTTTATAATTTTTATATTATTTTATGTAATTCATTTTTTCCTTATAATTCAAGGAACTTAAGAACAAAATAAATTTTTATTGTCTATTGCACTTTTTCCTTAACTTTGTTGCAGCAACCAAAACCCGTGAAACGCTACCAACGCACTAGCGCGTAAATCCCAATGGGCAATCCTCTATATGCGCATGCCCGAAATTAGGATATGTAAAAGGTGATGTACTTATAATTATGTAAAACGTGCTTAAACAAAATCTCATGTTAGTTTCTATTTGCGATCTACAAAGTGTGCTCAAAAACATGAAAAAAACTGGCATTTGCAACGCTATCTCGCTCGCGCTGGGCGCCAGAAATATAAATATTTCCCTAACCCGCAACTCACCTCATTATGAATCGCATCGTTACCAAAAATTTATAAAACAAACATTTTTGCATCAAAAAAATTTTAATAAAATGAAAAAAGCCAGAAAAAAAAACACTTTTCATACACAGGATTCAAACCAGTGCATTCTGATTACTACACCCACACTTTACACGGTAGCTACCAACTCCACTGCAAGCTGAAGCAAAAAACGTCTAATTTATTCTTGAGATACACAGCAATCTGTACGGATTGAGATATATGGCATCGTGTACGTAGCCACTTTGTAGATCGTAAACAGAAACTAACCTGAAATTTTGTTTAAGCACGGTTCAGGAGATTATGAGTACACCACCTTTTACAAATACCAATTGCAAACATGCAAATACAGGACTGTTCATTGGGTTTTATGCGCAACGCTAAATCATATTACAATAATGCCTAAGTTAGAAATGGGACCAGCAAATAGTTCATCGGCTCATAATGAATTCATTGTTTTTAACACGTCTAAAGATATTATTCCAATGAGTTATAAGGAATCCATTTCACTGAGTAATGTTGACCATGCAGCTCATTGTATGATTTATGCTTTAACAAATACGCTTTTATTTGCTTCCTATAATTCAAAAGCAGCAATTTTGGTACGTGTTTTAGCCCAAGGTTTTATTTACGATATTAAACAAAAAGATTAAAAATCATTATAATTTTTATTTATTAAGATGCAAATGCGACACGACGGTAAAATTGGATTCCCTGGTGGAAGAATGAAATCCGGGGAAGATTTAATAGA
>JAQFZU010001853.1:0-11480 GCA_034696185.1 Henia vesuviana | reverse complement strand
ATTCTCACTTACTCCTTTCCTTTTATACTTTATTAGATAGTATACCAAATAAACAGGAATTATGAGTAAAATTGTAACAGTCATACCCCAACCCAATGCCAAAGCCCACATTGGAAAATCTCTACCATCGAATTGCTTCGGTCTGAAAGAAGCCATCAATGCCAGGAAGAAAAGCTGAAATTAAAATTGATTTTCAAGAAATTGATGATGATCTTTGTTGTAATCTCACAATTAAAACAATTGGGTCTAAGATGGTCCAACATACACGCCAAAAGTAACCGGGCCGTTGGCCAAGCATAAACTCTGTGTCGTCAAGGAAATTTCTCAAGCCGTAAATCCAAAACATTGCAATCATTTCAAAAATTGCTGGAAAAAGGGCACAGTTTGATGTTGCGAAAGAGTCGATAAATTCTAACAAATACATTCCACCCTGAAATTGCCATTTAATTGTGGACATTGAACTATTTAACACATTCTTGAGTTTAATTTGAGTTTACCTGAGTCGTAAATGACAATCCGATCAAACAACTGCATGTGCAAGTGGCTGCACAAGTTATCACTTTATGTCTACGCAAAGTTGGGAATTCGTCGTAAATTGCGGTCAAAAATGTTTCAATATATGCAAACTAGAAACTTATTTTCAAATTTGCAATTTTTGTTTTTATAAGTTCTAATTACTTCACTGTCGATAGCCAATGTAATCAACATCACCATAAACAATGCGCACCACAAATGAGGAATTCCAAGATTCAGAACCGCTTCGGGAACGATTTCGAAGGCTAAACCAGGCCCTGAATCCAACAAATTAAGTTAAATTCACGATTAGTTATAATTTGCTCTATATATTCGTACCAGATTTAACTAAATCTCTATCGACTTCTGTCTTCAGTGTATGGGCCATGTTTCCAAGAATGGAAAATATCACGACACTTGCAACCACTGATGTGAAGGTGTCCATAAATGTGACGAGCAATGCATCGCTTTAAAAATCAATTGTATAAAATCTCGAACTTTGATTTTATCTTACATAAATTACCTTTTCACCTTGTTTTGAAATTTATTATAACTGGAAAACATAATAATTCCGCCATAAGCAACGTTCAAAGAGAAGAACATTTGGCTCGCAGCAGCGACCCAAACCTAAAAAAAACAAAATAAAAATCAAATATTACTAAAATTAATTAAAAAGGCGATCAATTTACTTCAATATTGAGCAATTTTTCAAAATCAGGTACAAACAGAAGATGTAATCCTTTCCCCGAGCCTTCCAAAGTGAGTCCCATAACGAACAAAACAATCAACACAACATAAGGGAAAATTGCAGTCACGTAAACTACCTATAAAATACAACTCGATTCAATTTAATAATTGAATATTAACATTTTAATACTTTTCCACTGGTTTTGATCCCACGACCGATGCATAGGAAAATGAGAATCCAAGAAAATATCAAAGATATTACAACTTTCCATTGAATTTGGCCCAAATTCGACACATCGTGGTCAGGATGTAAATTCAGTATATATTTCCTGTAATTCAAAATAAAATATAAAATCAAAATCTTAGTTAAATCAAATCTTACGTCCAAAATTGTGTTCCGGCTGATTCCCAATCAATGCATGGTGCTGCAGTAGTCGCATTTTGTGTGTTATTCGATGTTGCAAGTGATGCATTTATCACTGAACTCAGCATCGGACGAATATGAGGTTCATGTTTACATTGTGTAACGGTCTGCAGAGATGAAATTCAATATTCTTTGATAAATGTTTAAACATTTTAAATACTTTTTCGCCTCTGACGTAGCAATTGTCTTGCGCACCCCACCAATCAGAGCAATGGCTCCAAGGGAGGGTTGGTAAAAAGCAAAAGACGAAATAGATGATGGAATATACCATAAACATGTTATAGTAAAGTGCTACCAATAAACTTATAAAGGAAGCGGCGATACCGGCGCCTGAAATAAATCGAAATTAAATGACAATGAATTTTAGATATGCGCAAATGGTAACCTTTAAATGGTGGACAGAATGTGTAGCAGCCCATTGGCCCAAGACTGGTAAATTGACCCAAAATACATTCGGCATAGTACATTGGTGCTCCGACGATTATAATAGTGATCAAATAAGGGAATAAAAAAGCGGCTGGAATAAAAGAGAATTCATAATAATTTTACTATTGAGTTTTTGGTGATTTTTCTAAGATTTTTTTGAAGGTATTAGAGTGTATGACTGCAATGATTGTAAAAAATTCACTTAAAAATTCCCTATTGTCATTGCACAACTGATATTAACATAAAATAATAAAATGTACAATAATAATCAATAAAATAGCAAAAACTGCAATAGTAAAGCTAAAAAACATCAATAAATTGCTTAAAGCAGCAAAAATTGCAACAAAAATCTTATTATTCTTATTATCAACTTCCAAGCGGCAAAAACTGCAATAAAAATCTCGCAAAAGACATTAGGTGCAACAAGAATTTCAAAAATAGAAAAAACTAAAAATATTGCATAAATTCTCTCTCCCACTCCTCAAAATCGCAGAAAATAAGCTGGAAAATTTATTGTCTTCATACAACATTATCGTCACATTACCTCCTCCGTTATGAAATGCCTGGTACGGAAATCGCCACACATTCCCCATCCCTACCGACATTCCAACACATGATAAAATGAATTCCGCCTTCGTTCCCCAGTGACCTCTTTCAGGGGCCCGGCTTGTGGCTGCGGCCGAGTCCGGCACGACGACCGGGATGGGAATCCGAAATCGGGGAAGTTTGAAAACCATTTTTCCTTTCCCTTATTTCGAGCAAAACAAGCGACTGTTGAAAGTCGCAATTAGAACAAGAAGTGAGACGTCAGTTGTTTACATGGAAACTGAACAAGGCGCGAGTTGATTGTTTATTATTGTTGAGAAACATGGTGAGAATATCGCAAATCGATTCGGGCCAAAGGGTTACGTGGCCGTCAAAGATTTATTTTTTATTGACTTGCGTTGGGTTTTCAGTCGGTTTTGGCAGTTTGTGGAGATTCCCTTCGATGGTTATCGAGCATTCGGGTGCAGTCTTTTTTATTCCTTATTTGGTATTGATGGTGTTGATTGGGTTGCCGATTTGCTATTTGGAAATGGCAATGGGACAGTTTTGTAGTCGTGGACCTGTGCAGGTTTTCGCGGCTATTGCGCCTGTGTGTTCGGGTAAAATTGGTTTTTGTGTTAAAATAAAATTTTGAAAATTGATTTTATACAGGAATTGGGATAGCGATGAGCCTGTGTTCGCTCATTGTTTGTCTTTACAATAACACGTTTCTGGCGTATAGTTTGTATTACATTCAACAAACATTAACACATTCGAAGCTCCCGTGGACGAAATGTGATGCAAAATGGGGCGCTGATGAGTATTGCTATACCGAATTCAATGTCAGTTTTAAAAATTGTTTTTAATTTATTTATATTTTTCATTTAATTAATTACAGGCGACAAAAATTCTTCCTTTTTGTAACAATCTCAAAACCAAAAATGGATCAGAACCGATTGAAATCATCGATTGCTTGAACAAACCAATGGAAATCTCTGGAAAACAGTATTTTGAGTAATACACAATATTAGTCAATCGAGTTTGTTAAAATCCAATTATCGATAATTGACTAAACTTTATTTCGTAGTAAAAATGTACTTCGAATGGAGTCAAAAGAAGAAAGTTTAGGTTCGATTAATCTTCATTTGGCCGTGTGTTTATTTATTTCTTGGTTATTTGTATTTGTCTGCGTATTCAAAGGAATCAAATCGAGTGGAAAAGTGATTTTTAAAATTTAAAATTTTATATTTTTTAATTTATTTTTTATTTGTTTTAGATTGTTGTATTTAGTGCATCGTTTCCTTATTTAATGTTAATTTCCATAATCCTTGTGGGATTGACAACTCAACCTGGTGCCAAACAAGGAATTATTTTATTGGTTACATTGAAATGGAAAGTTTTAATCGATATTAATGTGAGTATTTAAATTTTATATTAAACATTTTGCATTTTCTTGTTAAATGTGAAACAGGTTTGGTCCGCTGCATTATCGCAAGTATTTTATTCCACGTGTATTTCCTATGGGCCTTACGTGATGTACAGCAGTTTCAATAAGATCCATGCGAATATTTTGAAAAACGCTATTTTTCTTATAACAGTCGTTTATTTTACGAATGTCTTAAGCACTTTAATGTGTTACGTTGCCATTGGATTATTGTCGAAACAAAGTGCAACACCTATTGAATATTTGTTAAAAGTAGGTAAATACGATTAACTAATATTTTTCACTTTTCCAAAGATACAAAATTATCGTTTTCAGCAAAAGGATCAAATTTGGCTTATGTTATTTACTCACAAGCTTTGACTAATTTTCCAATTCTACCGCATATGTGGATATTGTGTTTTCATCTGATGCTTTTATCACTTGGATTGGATTGCCAGGTCTCTAAGAGGTTTGGGGGGATATGAAGATTAATTGTCTCACATACATATTAGTATTTAATTGGGCTATAAAGTCTCAATTGATATTATCAATGTCATATAAAATGTTTTTTGCAGTTTTCACTTTTGGAGACATTTTTAACTAGTGTTTATGATAGTTGGATCCAGCTTCCTTCAAAACGATTTTATTTTTGTATTGTTACTTGTTGTGTATGTTTTGCTATCAATCTCGTGTGCATTACCCAAGTAAAGTTTATTTTTATATTTGAATAATATAATATTCTAATAATTGTCATTTAGAATGGATTTCAAATGATGGCTGCTATGAATGAAGCCAGCAATGGATGTACTATAATAATAATTGCCTTTTTTGAGTTAATTGCTGTGACTCGGTGTTATGGAAGTGGTCGAATGAATCAAATTATCGCTTTTATGACTTTTCATACAACTCCTTGTTTATTTACTTTTTGTTGGAATTATATAAGTCCTCTCGTTTTAATGGTAATATTTTGTTTCTAGCTTAGAATTAGTTATTGTTTTTATTATTTTCTAGTTATTTCTTCTGTCTTATTTCATTCATTATCCAAAAACTCCAAATATCGACTTCGATCAACACCCTTATTGGGTACAGTCGAGTTTCTGGTTGATAACTTGTTTCATCACCGCTCAAATTCTCATATGGTTTGTGTCTGCAATGGTTTATTATATTTTAATCAAAGTAAATATACACATTTATACAATATTAGTAATATGGAATTTTTTTTGGTTTTCTTTTAGCGTGTTGAAAGGGCATTTAAATGCACTGCTGATTGGTTTCCAGCTGCTGTTGATGACCAAGATGAATTTCACGAATTCTCAATTTCTACAGTCGAACTTTCTAAGTCTCCTGAAAATGAAACACTGAGACGGCCATCCAAAAGCAGCCGATTCAGTCTCCCACGAATGAAACATTTAGCGCCAGATGGGAATTTTTTTATGCAAATTACTCATCTAATATCAAACAGAAGTCGCAAAAGGAGAAATGAGGTTAATTTTTAAATTTTTCATTAAAATGTTAAATCAATCATGTTTTTTTTAAAAATCATTTAAAATTTTATTTCTTTTACATTTCTGTAGCAAAAAATTAAACAATAAAATGAAATAAAAAAATTCAACTAAAAACAGACTTTTGTATATTAAATACTACGTGGTCAATTGATTTTCTTGCAATTGACAAAGTGTATCAAAAACAAAACTTCTTTGTGTCTTTTACCCTAATCTACCAAAGTGTAGACACATTTATAATTTCATTTTTTGGATTGGATTTTTATTCGCTTGCTCATGCGCAATAGACCCATCGATTGTTGGGCTTCATTCTTAACCAGGAAAACACTTATCACAAACAGAACGATGAGGGCCAACAATGAAAGAGTCTATTGCGCATTAGCAAGCATAAAAAATCAACATCGTTTGGATCGCTTGCGTACACCTGAAAATCAGGCGTATAAGCCTGAAAAAAGCACGCGGGCTTATACCTATGCTCATGCTTATGTTTACCATTTGCGGCGGCCTTAAGACAGAAATCTAAAGATTGATCGAGAGCAGAAGACAAATCAACCTTTGATCCTTGTGTGCTTGGACGACTAGCAAGACAAACTAAATCGCCAGAGAAAACTACTGTTGCTACCACGGACGACACCAGCACCGGCGAGAGTGCAGCATCCTCAAGTAGAGCCCAACTCCAATGGTCGAAAATGACGTCAATACGTCATTATATTGTTTGAATTTATTGTGTAAGAGCAACCGCTCCATTGTAATTACAATAAAGTGTGTATATTACTTACATTTAAATTTGACCGCCTCTGTGTAATCTTTTCTCTATCTCCTGATCACTAGGGGATAACCTATTAATAGTCAAACTTGAGTTCAATAGTGAACGGAAAATCTGAGCATAGCAAGTGGGCTGCAGATTTCTGCCTAAATTTCGACTATTTGTATTATTATAATACATATTTGTACAATTAAAAATAAATGATTAATTTTTCTAATTCATAACAAACTTAGGTTTTTTTAAAATTCCAGATAGAACTGGATTATCACACCCTCCCAACCCACTGAGCAAATCAGCATAGACTACACATCTGCCATGACTCAATTTTTAATGATTTTCATTAAGCATCTTAGTACTATGTATGATTCAAAGAATTGTTTGGATTGTGTAAGTGAGAGTCGCTAGCAGGAATGGAATTCTAGCCTAAAAATAAGAATTGGCATGATTTATAATCCGAAACTAAAACAGTAGAATGTCTGGGTCTTCCCGCCTTTGCCATAACCGAAAGCGAAGCCAAACAATGTAGAAACAAAAAAGGTGAATTGAAAAAGGAAATCTATAAAAACGAAATGGCTGAATCAATAAAACGCGAAATCTAGTTTTCTTCTTACCTATTATTCAAAATGGCAATTCGGTGAAATTCCATAATTTAGAAATCAAAATATGAAAAGCAATCTAATCCTTGTCTTCTTGCTATTAATAACTTTATCAATTTGTAACGGTGAAAAATTACACTTCAGCATTGGTGTGCCAATCGATTTTACAGTTTCAACTGCATTAACAAGAATTTTACAAGAAACTTATTCCAAGTTTATTAGTTTTTTATTGGACATGAGTAAAATAATCCCATTATTAGGCTCGAAAAGACTGATGGCATTTCGTTCTTCTACGATTGAATGCTTCAATTTGATTAAAAGCAAGTCATTAATGACCATGGATGATTTAGATTTAACAGTTTTGTATATAAATTTCGTTTCTGATGATGCTAAATTAGTTTTGATAAAAAATATTTTATTTCAGATCACATCTTTAAATAATGCATTAGCAACGTCTGTCTCAAATGGAATTTGTGCTGTTGGAGAATTATTAACAAGAAATAGAACAAATTTATATATAAAATTGTTGGATGTACTAGAGAAAATGGAAATTTCTTATCAAATTTCTGTTAATTTTGCTGACATAATACATCGCAGGTATAAATTTAAGTTTCTGAGTTGGACGTTATACATCTTTTACTTTTAGTGTGTATTTTCACAGAAAAACAAAAACATTAGGATAAAAACAAAAAAGGAAAACAGTATTAAAATATTAAGTCCTATTTATAGATGTAGCAAATGTAATTAAATTTTGACAGATATTTTTCATTGGTTAGAAATTAAATCAGAGGTATGAAATTATAAATTAAAACTTTGATACTCTCAATTTTCATTTAACTGAAGCAGTGTTTTATTTCAAATTTACTTGTCCTTAAATAATCTAACCAAATGTAATGAATGACAATTGCCAATGTTTGTTGTTGAAATTATGTTGTGTTGTGCTCGGATTTCCAGTTGATCAAATTTACTCTTTATTGAACCTGAGATTAAGTTTACTTAGGGATTTTGTGATAGAATAAACGATTGTACGGAGGCGGTATTTAAATGCAAACAAATCAACAGGTATTTATTCGGATTCAAATTTACAAAACGGAGCTTGCGCGTGGTGCGACTTCTCTACTCAAGGAAGTGGGCTCCATGTGAAAACGGTGCGCGGTCCTGTTGCATAGTTTTCACACGCGGAGTCGGGCTCCATGCGAGGATGGTTTCGTGGTCCAAGGTTGCTCAGTTGAGCATGCGCCAGTGCTGGTGTCGTTCGTGGTGACGGTAGTTCTCCGGTGGTTTCGGCTAATTGTCTAGCCCACAATGGTTTTCAGCTTGACCTCGGTCCTTGATCACTCCTTCGATTATGGTTTTGTAAGGCCTGACATGAAGTTCGTTGAGGTTCTGTTTGCTGAGTTCTGGTTATGGTTTGGTTATGATTCTTTTTTCATCCCGTGGCAGTCCCCTTTATAACATCTCAGGTCTGGTGAGGGGTTTGGGAATAATCTCGAGGATAACAAGTCGCCATTGGTCACTCAAGAAAGGGGTCGCCAGAAAAAAAATGTTGGTCAACGACTCTCTGCCCACCCTCAGTGCATATCCTCACAAGTTCCTTTGTCTCTACGAAGGAAGAGGGAAGAAAGGCCGAAGTCATAGCAGTCAATTTCTGCCATCTGGACGTGACGATGAGGTCGCGACATTATCGTGACCCCAGTAATATCGGAAATATAATCTGAGATCACGACATATGTAGCTGTAATAGTAAAAATAAATGATTATAATTTATGGCAAATGTAAATTAAACAAAATAAATAAATAAAACTGGTGACGCCACGTCCTCAATTCTAGGTAATATGATCCTCCAACTGTCAGACATCATTGCAAAACTTGAATCAAGTAGCGATGATAAACGTGCCATCCTAATCACAGGTGCTGGAGATGCATTCTGTGCAGGTGCCGATCTCAACTTGGTCAAGTCGAATTTGAGCAACCGCAAGTTTGCCCATGACCTCAGCAAGTTCATCAGCGAGATAATCCAACGACTGGTGTATGTTCCAACTCCATAGCTCTTATTGATGGTCCCGCCTTTGGAGGCAGAGCCAAACTTACAATTGGCTGCGATTTGCGCCTTACCACACCCTCTGGCCAGATATCTTTTGTACACGGACTAATGGGACTCTCTCCAGCCTTTGGCAGCGCAACCCGGTTGGCACAGCTGGTATGTGCACCGAAAGCATTAGACCTTCTTATCACTGGTCAGAACCTGCAGGGCAAAAAGATCGTCGATTGGAGTTTAGCAAGCGGGTGAGTGATTGGGGAAAAGGTGTGGGATTAAAGACATTAACAAATATATTGTAAAGGCAGATTTAGATCTTCAGGATCAGACCGATGTCAATGGCGACATGGCTTGCATGGTTAATGATGAATTTATGGTATGGCACGAAAGGTTGGGACATGTAGGTAGTAATAATTTAAAACCTATGGGGGAAAGAAGTATGGTTCTTGGTATGAAGGAAATGAAGAAGAAAAGGAATAGAGTATGTGAAATTTGTACGAAGGGAAAATTTTCGAAGCTGCAACATAAAAAGGTCATGGGAATATTTACGACTGGCGTTTTGGAACTCATTCACGTCGACTTAATGGGTCCGATGGGTACAGCTTCATTGGGTGGAGCGCAGTATGTTTGTGTCAAACAGGTAAACAAGTGAAAATTTTACGGTCCGACAATGGCAGAGAATTCTGTTTGCAACGGTTGCGGGATTTTTTCGAATCGAAAGGGATCATTCACGAGATGACGGTACTTTACAACCCACAAAGCAATGGGGTTGTTGAATGCATGAATCGAACGCTGATGGAGATGACGAGGACGATGCTAATTGACACCAACGCACCGAAAGAATTATGGGCGGAAGCCATCCACACCGCTGCACGGATTCAGAACGTCGTTTATTCATCGGTCACGGGTACGACTCCGTATAAAAAATGGTTCGTGCGTATTCCGAACATTGCGTACTTCAGGCGCTTCGGATGTAAAGTTGAGGCAGGACGTCGGTGGACATTTTCAGGTGTCTTAGTCAGATATTCCAATCGACGAAAAGCATATCGAGTGTATGGTCTAACTTTAAAAAAGATTACAGAAGAACGAGATATCAAATTTTTTGAAGGCATCATGCCTTGGAAAGACAAACAGGACATCATTGAACATGACAATTGGGAAGATTTTTTACGAGATTCGAACGGGAACAGTACGACAGATGCAAATGATGACACGGTTTCGATCCCAGAGGAACCGGAGGTACTTCCGATAGACGTTGCCGAAGGAGTGCAACATAGACAACAAGGTAGAAAACAAAGTCAGACAATGGCGGTTCTTCAGGTCCAACACCAATTACAACGACAGAAAAATGAGCAACAGTTAGTAGATCAAGGGGTCCGCCGTTCGTCACGACTTCAAGGTAGACGAGAAGAACAAGTTACGAAAGCCCAAGAATTCCACGATCCGAAATCCTATAAAGAAGCGATGGGTAGCCCTAATAAGGAGGAATGGTCGCAGGCAATGGATCGCAAAATGAATTTAATGAGACAACACAGCGTTTGGGAGTTAGTACATCTACCGCAATGGAAAAAGCAAGTTAAAAGCAAATGGGTTTATAAGATTAAAACAGACAGTCAGGGAAATCTACTAAAATACAAGGCAAGGTTAGTAGCAGTAGGGTGTAGCCAGCGTTGGGGGGTCAACTATGACGAGACCTACTCACCGGTGATACAGATCGAAACGCTACAAGCAATAATCAACGAGGCAGCAACACGAGGGTTACGACCAAAACAGCATGACGTTGAGACGGCGTATCTGCACAGTACATTGGACGAAGAGGTTTACATGAGTTTATCAGGGGGTTATCCGAATTCGCAAAACAGAGTCTGCAGATTATGGAAGAGTCTCTATGGTTTAAAGCAGGCAGGGCACTGCTGGAATAAAAGGCTTCATCAGCTGATTGTGGGGAAAAGGTTTGAGCAATCACCTGATGATTCCTGCCTGTATTGTAAGCGGAAGGGTAACGATTTCATATTAATGGGAATTTACATGGACGACATCGTGACATTAAGTACAAGTGACAAAATGGAAAAGGAAGTAATCAACAAGTTTAAGAAACAAGTAAATTGGAAGGACATGGGGGAACTAAGTTACATCTTAGGTATACAGGTAGAGTATCACAATGGGTAAATAAAATTAAGTCAGAAGAAGTACATCGACGAAACACTAGAACTATTCGGGTTGGAAAATTGCAACACCGCTGTAAGCCCGATGTGTAACAGACAGGATGTCGACGAATTGAAAACAGAAAGCGAACCAGGTTAAATCCAAACAATATCAAGAATACATAGGCAAATTGATGTATCTGGCCACGTGCACAAGAATAGACATAGCATTCAAGGTAACGTGCTTATCGCAATACAATACACCTGTTTCTTGCAATCTTTTGCCAGTGGTGGCGCTAG
This sequence comes from Henia vesuviana, assembly GCA_034696185.1. Classification (NCBI taxonomy): domain Eukaryota; kingdom Metazoa; phylum Arthropoda; class Chilopoda; order Geophilomorpha; family Dignathodontidae; genus Henia; species Henia vesuviana. Next base: position 136 of record JAQFZU010001853.1, on the reverse strand, counting down.
TGTAGCGTGCGTTTGGTCGCCATTACACTCGATTACCTGAGTAGATCGACACCCTAAACCAACTTAAATTTAAGCCAAATGGCAACTCGTTGTGCTGTTGTTTCTTGCACAAATTCTTATTTGACACTCAGAAAGT
>JAQFZU010001852.1:0-11487 GCA_034696185.1 Henia vesuviana | reverse complement strand
TGTATGAAAATCTTGTTATTCAATCGAACAAAATCGACCCCCAAGAACCTTGTTATCGGTCCGAGATCTACACAAGTATATGTTAATTTAAGCTTATTAATAACATCGTCTAATAAATTTCTATTCTTTGCGAACATCGCCATATCGTCAACATACAATAAAATATAAACCCCTCGATTATTTCGATAGACGCATGGACAATATTGCAACAATATGCGACAATATTGCATGTAAATGAGAATTCCACTCCCGACCAGCCTGTCTTAAGCCATATAGGGCTTTTCGAAGTTTCAAAACGAAATGCTGTAAATCACAAATATTTAGTCCCCTTGGTTGTTCCATATAAATCGATTCTTTTAGGTCGGCGTACAGATACGCACCTTTAATGTCGACATGAGTATTGACGTAACCGTAGAAACAAACGAGTAAAGAGAAAAATAATTTTATTAACGTGAATTCTACGACAGGAGCAAATACTTCTCGAAAATCTATCCCGAACTGTTGCCGGAAACCGTGAGCTACAAGGCGAGCTTTAAATCTAATAACTTTCCCCCGACTGTTGACCTTCTTTGCAAAGACCCATCTATTTGTAATGACCTTTTGGTTAGTGGGTCGAGGTACTACTTCCCAAACTTTACGTTGTTGGAGCATTAATTGCTCCTCTTTCATCGCTTGTAGTCATCTATCTCGGTCTGGGGAATTCAATACGTCCTCGTAGGTTCCTGGAATCTCTGTTAGACCGGCAAAAAATAAAGGATCATCATCATCCTTATATTGGAATAAATAATTCGGATTTAGGTCTTCGGAATGTAACTCTAAATTTCTATTATTGTCTATAATAGGTATCTGATTATTTTCGAAATTTTGTAAATTTAATTCGTGAATATGGCCGCTGCTTTTTTCTACAGCTTTGCCACCCACTTTCCTAAAATCAAATGCATCTTCATTTATTTGAAATCCTTTTTGTGTACAAAATTCTCTAACGTCTGGCATCGAACGTAAATATCCCGAATCCTTATGTTTGTAATAAATGTCCTCCATCCCCATTGTTTCCCCTGTTTTACGTGTCATGACCCATCTCGTCCATTCTGGTCCTAGAGTATTATCTAATGGTGCGGTACTAACTATGGGAGTAGGTCCATGGGTTTGAGCGGCTGAAGTCGCTGCCCTTGTCCTTGGAGCAGGGATTGGGGTTGTTGGGGTTGGCAAATTTAGAACAGGAGGAATGGTTGGACATACCGGTTTATCAATCTTGGGAGTGTCTACGAAGGTATCAATGACAGATAAAGGGTCAAATTCCACCCCTTCAGTATCCGTAAATAAACCCAAACCAACCTTCGACTCATTGAATTTTACGTGTTTTGTATCAATAATTTTATTCTTAATCGGATCAAAAATTCTATAACCCTGAGATTGGAAACTGTAACCGACCATCAATCCTCGAGAAGCACGTGGCTGTAATTTATTTCTGTATCTTTCGTCCACGTGATAATACGCCAAAGCCCCGAACCTTTTAAAATAACTAATTACAGGTTTATGGCCCGTCCAACGTTGGAATGGAGTTTGGTGTTTCAAAACTCCATAAGAAACCCGATTTCGAACGTGCGTAAATGTCAATAAAGCTTCGACCCAGAACTTCTGTGGTAACTGAGAATCTAATAACAAAGTTCGGACCCCGTTTAACAAATCCCTATTTGGGCATTCTATTATTTCGTTCATTTGTGGGGTGTAACTAGAAGTTCGTCGGTGTTTAATACCCTCCGATTTAAATAAATTTTCGAATTGCTTATTGCAGAATTCCAGACCGTTATCGGTCTGAACTTCTATTATAGGGGAATCGAACTTCTTTTCCAATTGTTTTTTTAATTGGACGAAAGCTTCAAATACCTGTGTCTTATTATCTAAAGGAATAACTATCAAATTTCTAGAGAATTCATCGATCACGCTCAAAAAATACATTTTTCCATTCATTGACCCAATCGGGGACGGACCCCAAAGGTCCATGTAAATTAATTGTAATGGGAACTTGTATTAATTTGGTCCTGTAATTCTCGAGACGGTTGTTTTGTGCTTTTCCCCAAATTACATGAGGAACAAACACCCAATTCACCCATTAATCTAGTATTTGTACGAACTAATTTGTTTTTAAATAATTTAGCAATAGCAAGTTGAGGCATGTGACACAATCTTTTGTGCTACAATTGTATCGAATTTCTACCACAATCCATTTTTATTTGATTAATAGGGTTAGTATCAACCTTAGAATCTACTATCATCGGTGTCGCATCCGGTAAAGAATCCACAAATACACTTGCATCATCGCTTTTTAACAAATTATTATTCAAATTTGAAACGATAAACGTATTATTTGGCTTGAAAATAAATAAGCGATTTTCGCTAATCAACGGTATACAAGAACCATTTGGTGTTAGAATGGAAGGACTATCAGTAGTTAAATTAACTGAAAAACGCTGTTCAAGTAAAGAATGGACCGACATAAGGTTCCTTCAAATGTCGGGTACCAAATAAACATTTTTCAACACAAACGTGTTACTAATATTTGAATTTTTCTCATTCGGTAATTGTAAATGAAATTCACCCCTCCCAATCGCATCTATTGTATCATTCCCTTGACATATTGGCTTTGGATCAATACGGGTGTAATTCCTTAACAAATTTCGATTTTTACAAAAATGATGAGTGGCGCCGCTATCAACGACCCATTCATTCATAATGCCCGTGTTAGTAAAAAATAAACCCGCAATTAATCCCCCAAAATGGAACAATGCATCACTGGTAGAATTTGATTTCGATTTATCAGATTTAAAATTTGACTTACGACCAGCTTGTTCAGATGTATTTGAAGAATCATTGGTTGCACTATTAGTTTTATCACTGGTTAACTTCACACGACAGTCTGCTTTGAAGTGTCTGATACGACCACATCTATAACAAGTCAATTGTTTCTGTGATTGTTGCTGTTTGTACGGTGTTCTCGTAGACGTTGTGGCTGTTTGGGGTCGTTTATACTTCTTAGAGAACAAACTCTACGGTACTTTTGCACTTAATTGGTCATTTTGGACATTTGTTGCAACTCTATTGTCCTCAATGAGCAAGCATTCTCGAACTCTCTTCACAGTGAAATTCTGTGGGTCTTGTTGATAGATTGTCTGAACAATCACTTCATAATCTTTACCAAGTCCCTGTAAGATTATAATTGCTATGATTTTGTCACTAAGTGTTTCTCCGAGACGTTGTAACTCCGCATTCAAGGTAGTGACCCGTGACAAATAAATTCCCATTGTCTCATTTGGGTCTTTTTCGATCCTAAATAAACGTCCATATAATGAGGCAACGCGCACCAATGACGTGGGTTCATCCCGTAACAAAGTCCACATTACTTTCGGATCATCAGTTTCCTGGACCAACGGTTGTAATTCTTCCGAAATCGTTAAATATATTGAGCTAAGCGCTCGACCCATTCAAAATGCATACTTTTCTTTTTCCTCTGGTGTGGCTGACGAACTCAATGACGGTGTGGTCCCATCTATAAAGCCATAAACGCCCCTATCCTTTAAGAGCATTTTGCAATTTAATTTCCAAGTTGCATAGTTGGAATTGTTGAGTTTTTTGAAGCTCATAGCAGATTCACGCGGTTGCTGTCCCATATCCATGACGAATTTCTTGAAAAAATAGACCAAAATGTAAGTAAATGTTCGAATATTAAATATAATTAATCGCAACTTACGAAATTTTGTTCAAAATCGCCGGATACCAGGTAGTAAATGTCGAATTTACAGCTACTAAAATTCCTGAGCACCATATTGCCACGTAACATTGAAAAATCCAAACGAAAATTTGTAAAATGGCACTTATTTCGAATTTATACTTGCAAATTTCGATGTCCTATCACTCTGCTACCACTTGTACGCATTATTTGCGTGAAAAATCGATGTGGCAAGTTGTCAGGTAAGTATTAAATTCGATTTAATAAATATAAATTAATATTACATATAAACTTAGTTAAAATTTAGTTAAAACTCTACATTTACAACGAGATATCCTAATGGCATTCGATCTAATGTGTTAAGTGCAAAGGTATCATCGATAGTGAGAGATTGACAAGTCCTCCTGAATAATATTAGATAAAAGGCGCTTAAACATGCCCCCTGCTGGTCAAGTACAAATACATTGATTATAACTTAAAGCAATAACAGGTAAACACCAATAGGTAAGTAAAACATTATTATAAACACTGTAAATACTTTGTAAATATGATATAATGAATAATAAATAATATTAATATCAAAAATAATGTTTTGTATAACTACAAATAACATTATACACATTAACTAACAATAAATACAGTTAAAGTAAATTCATACAATATTGAATAGCAAACAATAAACAATAATGGTTATATAACTATAAATGATAATTAAACAATAAAGATCGAGAATAAATCTATCGATTTCTAACAGGTCCAACATCGTGGACCTCGTGAACTTTATAGCGAGGCGACGTAAACAATCGATTAATCCTCCTCCGATCGGAACGACCGAATTCGAGTCCGTTTTAAACCGAATCAACGTCCCACGCCATTTGGTCGTCAACCCTTTCGCGTGGAAACACGTCAAAGATGCCACTCCTTCCACTACCCCCCGCCACCACGACCCTCCAAGCGAAAAAAGTCGGAAAAAAACCACCGGTCACAAAAGAAAGCGAGGCGGCAGCTCTAAGCGCCATTTACTACCGTCCCAGAAACGCGGGTGGCTTAGGTGAAGTTAAGAAACTCGAGTTGGAAACTCGCAAGAAACGATTGGGCGGGATTACAAGGGAGAAAATCGAAGACTTTTTGGCAGGGAGCGAAACGTACACCTTGCACAAACCCGCGCGCCGGCGGTTTCAACGCTTTAAAACCATCATGAGCGGGTTGTTTCACCAGCTTCAACTGGACCTGGTCGAACTCGGCAACCTGTCCAAAGACAACTTGGACTATCGATACGTTTTGACGTGCATCGACGTGTTTAGCCGCCGAGCGTACGCCGAACTCGTCAAGAGAAAGAAAAGCCAACAAGTGGCCGCGGCATTCGACAAGATTCTGAAACGAGTGCCGGTCACGCCCGCCTTCGTGCAAACGGATCTCGGTGGAGAATTTTACGGCAAACCGTTTCGAGACTATCTGGCCGAGAAGGGAATAAGACATTTCAGCACCTAGAACATCGAAATCAAAGCCTCTATGGTCGAGAGGTGGAACAGAACCATAAAATCCGTCATTCGGCGGTGGATGACACGAACCGGAAAAAACCGATTCGTGGACCGCTTGCAAAGTTTTGTGGTTGCCTACAACGACACCCCGCACCGTACGCTCGGAATGGCGCCCAACCAGGTGACGGAACGAAACGAAGAAAAAGTTTGGCAAAAGTTGTACGGTGGGGACGGACGAACAAAACGGAAATTCAAATTCCAAACGGGAGACGTCGTGAGAGTCTCGACTTTGCGCACTCCATTTACCAAAGCCTATAAAGGCAGGGGCGCGAGACGCGAAGCGTTGGTCCGTTGGGAAAATTACGGACCCGAACACGATTCTTGGGTTTTGGAATCGGACATACGTTGAAACAAAAATAAAAACAAAAACAAAACAAAAATGAAACGTAGCGACGATTTTTACGTCAAACTGAACCCTCAAAGTTCGAAAGACGTTTTCCCCGAAAACAGCACCAAAAATTTCCGCACGCTCTTGCCGCAAAGCGTGCAGCTGGAAGACGATTACAAAGTCGGTCATGTACCCCCCGTGGTTCAGCAACCTGACAATCGCAGACGGTGGGCGGTTCCGTTTGCTCAAACAGCCGCGACAAGTGGTCGCCTTTCCTGCTTACGTCCCCAAGAAAATCGAATCCACCATGGATTTCAGAGAAAGGTTGGACACGCCGTTGGAGTGCATAGATCACCTATTGGCATTTTTGAACGTCGAAATCATTGCGGAAAAGCTGGCCACGACAATAAGCTTTGGTTGGCAGGTCGAACATAATCGAGTCGTCCTGCAGTTAGAGAAAGGAACGCAGATCGTCCTTTCCGCGGCCCTGGCCAACGCCCTCGGAGTCGAGGAGACGGTCATCGATTACGACTTTTACATCGACTACACCCTGGATTGCAAAGAGCAAATGAGATATCCCACGCGAGACGTGGCAGACGACGAGTGGTATTTCGTTTGGGAACGAGAAGCCGAAAACAACGTGGATTATTCACTGCAGCGGCCCACGAAATTTTATTCGACGGTGCAAAAAGTGTGCGAGCATTTGGATCACGTTCTGGTCAACTATCCAGGCGTTAGATTTTCGTACAATCCCATCACGAACAGAATCAGAATCAACTTTACGTCGGCGTACAACTCGGTCGTGCTGAGTCGCGACTTGGCCGTTTTCTTGGGGTTCACCGTCGGCGGCGAGTCGAAAAAAGAATACCAAGCGACCGCGTCAGAGTACGCCAAGTACGACTTTGATTTTCGAAGCAAGCATTCGCCCATCGTGATAAATTGCGACATCGCGACCGAAGAAATAGTGGGAAACAAGACGTTACCCCTGTTGCGAGCAATCGCGCTCAAGGGGGACGTTCACGATTATACAGTCACCGAAACTTTCGCTTTCCCCTATTACAAACTGGTCAAAACGTTGAATTTTGAAACGTGTTGATTTATATAATTGACGAGAACGGCGAACCCGGCACTCAGGATTTGAGCGTGATGCTGCATTTCAAACGCTCGAGATGAGAATACCCTTCGGCGAACCACGGAGTTCTTTCGACGGCATTTATTCGCCCAGAAGCAGGAGCAGACAGAGCGGCATGGGTGTTGGTACGCCCAGCCCTTTCGGGACTCTGTCGAAGGACTGTGGCACTTGCGGAGCGTTCCCGCTGAGAGTCGGGGGAATGCAGCAAACCGTGGACAATGCGGCACGTCTCGCATCCCTTTCCACTCGCAAGAGACGTCGCCAACGCTCGGTCTCGAGGGCGGGTGTCACAAAACGCAGAAAGACGCGACGAAGACAGTCGACTCAATTCGATGGCGCGCGCAAGAGACGTCGAAAGAGAAAGACGTTGAAACGCGTCGTCGACATGGTCAGCGGGAGGAGAAGGAGAAAGACGAGAAAAAGAAAGAAAACAACTGCCGTGAGAAGGCGTAGTAGAGTGTGTCGACGCGGGAAACGTACTAAAACGCGTACTCTCCCGTACCCGGGTCAAACCGGCGTGGGGAAGCGTAGGAGAGGACGTCCTCGCAAGCGCTCTTCAAAGTCTTTGTTGAATTCTGAAATTACGAAATTTGAATTTATTATATTTGTTTATTTATTTATTAACAATCCAATACTTACCTAATTCATTATTGATCGAATGTTTGATTTACGTGTTGTATTACCTTATCAGCGCATCGAAGTTGGACGAAAAGAAGGCCCTAATCGTCGGCAGAAACGACCACTTCATGGTTATTACATCAAAAGGCATTGAAGTAATGAGCTTTGAAAAAAGAAGAGGGTTATACCATTTAACCAATCAATTAGACCGAAATGAAGATGTACGCTGTAATAATTCAAGATGTGGATCTGAAAATGGAAACGATATTAACATTGGAATGAACGAAAAATTATAATAATATTAATACTACTAATGACGTCGATTTGTGGCACCGTAGGTACAGTCATTTGAATCAACGGTGCATTATACAAATGGCCAAACAATCCACAGTCCGAGGCATACCTACCAAATTAAGAGGACGGACCACGGTATGCAGTAGTTGTGCAAAATCCAAGGCAACAATGAAATTTGGAAAAACGTTACCATCTACAAGAACCACACAATTTGGCGAATTGCTTCACACAGATTTGTGGGAGCCGACTAAAGTCACTTCTATTGGAGGAGCCAAATATTTCCTTTCAATCATCGACGACTTCAGCAGATGGATTCGTATTTATACCTTACCCTCGAAATCAGGAGTCTCTGAATTAATTAAGAAATTTATTAATGAGATCGAAAATCAAAATTCCACCAAAGTAAAGAAAATACTCACAGATAATGGACTCGAGTTTTGTCATGCTGAAATGACAAATTGGATGGAAAACCGAGGGATTAAACATTTACGAACAAATACGTATTCTCCAAACATGAACGGCGTAGCTGAACGCGCCAATCGTTATGTAATGGAGGGGGTACGCACGATTTTGCTGGACAGTAATTTTCCCAAGACACTATGGGCTGAGATTATTCAATCTTACGCTTATTTAAAGAACCGCTTCCCACAACGGTTACTTCGATGGAGAACTCCATACGAACTTCGATATCGACAGAAGCCATCGGTAGCACACCTTCGTTGTCTCGGAGCCACAGCTTTTGTCACTATACCTAAAGCAAAACGAGACAATAAATTATCAGACACAGCAGTACAAGGAATCCTAATTGGCTATTCATCGAATACAAAAGGATACAGTCTGGGAACCCACAACAAACGAAATATTCGAATCGCAATCGGTTCGAATCGACGAAAACAATCGTACGATGGATTCGGGAACAAAAAATCGAGACGTCAAATCTAATAATGATTATGAATCAGATCAAGTTGAATTCCCTGAATCAGGAGGAGAGGAAGATTTGAATAAGATTAAAACTACACATACAATTCCGATTAATATTCCATTACCTGTCAATATACCTCCTATACCGTTACCACGACAACCGAGATCACCTCCACCGACAGCAGGTCCTTCAGGGGTGCAAACTCGGAGTCAGAAAACTCGTCAAGAAGATCGACCTCACGAAAATGAACCCCCACGAGTTCCAATGGTTGAATGCTCTCGTCTGGCACGACGACGAGCTACGGGATCAAAAAAAAAGGAATATTATATATTACATTTAGAGTGAATGGAGTCAAATTTAAAAACAAATCAGACTTGAGAGAATACCTGATTGTCAATAATATTACATTTGAAGAAAACAGATTAGATTTTTCTACTACTAATGAATATTCGGGACGATGGGACTTCGTTTCACCAATATTGCGCGACGACGACGATCGACAATCCGTGCAGTCGGGAGATTCCGAAACGTATCAAGCATCGGGATCAGATGAACCTAACGAAGAATATCAATTAAATACCATTATGGATGACAATCCATCGACTTATGCAGAAGCAATGTCCCAACCTGATTCCGAACAATGGAAGGATGCAATCGACCACGAACTACAGATGATGACGAAGCGCCATGTTTATAAAGCAATCGATTGACCTGAAAAGACTCGGATATTAAAGAGCCGATGGGTCTTTAATCGCAAATTAAACAACCAAAATGAAGTCGTTCGTCATCGGGCACGACTAGTAGCCTGTGGCTACGCCCAAAAGCCTGGCGTTGATTATAACGAAGTATATACGCCAATGGTAAATTTTATAGTAGTGAAATTCTTCCTTCTAATCTTCGTGATATACAAGAAATGGCTTACGATGCAAGTAGACATCACCTGCGCTTATTTATATAGCGCACTAGAGGAAAATTTATTTATGGAGATTCCCAGTGGAGTGAAGCCTACGAAAAAAGATCAAGTATGGAAATTATTAAAATCTATATACGGCCTGAAGCAAAGCGGCCGCCAATGGTTCAAGCGACTCGATGAAGATATTCGACGTTTGGGATTCGAGTCGTTAGAATTAACGAGATGTATTTACCATCGTGGAGGGGGAGTGATTCTCCTCGTCTACGTTGACGACATTATAATTTTAGCAGCGAACCAGCAACTCCTAGATGAAACATTAAAACAAATTAATTCAAAATTCGATCTAAAAATTATAGGACCGCTTCAAAAATTTTTAGGCATCCAAATCAACATTAAGGATGATTACTTACGATTAAGCCAAGAAGCTTATATTAATCGCTTACATCGGAAATATTGCCATCAAGAATTAATCGAGGTTCACGAACCAATCAAAGTCGGGATCGACTTACGCACATTTGCGATTAAACCAGATAAACCCTTCGATGAAGTTCAGCATCCATTTAGAAGTCTAATCGGCGCAATTTTATATATGGCTCGACATACTAGGCCGGATATCGCCTTCGCTATAAATTTACTGTCCCAGTATTGCAACTCACCGAATATCCACACTTGGAAATGTGCCGTTAATCTACTCAGGTACCTCAAGACGACTTCAAATAAAGCAATATTCCTACGAAAAGAAAATGAAGAATTAAATTTTGTCGCTTATTCTGATTCTTCAGTCGGATCATGTCTATTAACAAGACGTTCCCAAACTGGTTTTATTACCTTCATCGGGAGCTCACCGATATCATGGCGATCAGCTCGTCAGACCCTTGTTTTAACATCAAGTCGCGATGCCGAGCTTATGGCCGCCGTTAGTCTGGTCCGAGAATTAGAATGGCTAATTCAAATCATTTACGAAGTAAATCCGATCCAAGAATTATACACCAATAAGTTTACTGTAAGAATAGACAACAATTCAGCTATATTGAATATTAAGAACACCATCAAAAACTCAAAAAATATTTACCAAGATCTCCGAATATTTTATTTGAGGGAAAGACATGCTCATGGACTGTTTAATGTGGAATATATTTCTACAAAATTCAATCTGGCTGATATGCTGACAAAAAGATTAACCAAGACGAGATTAGAAGATCTTACAGGATTTCTTTATCTACATCCTCAAAAATAAACAAATGGAGGAGTTTGTTGAATTCTGAAATTACGAAATTTGAATTTATTATATTTGTTTATTTATTTATTAACAATCCAATACTTACCTAATTCATTATTGATCGAATGTTTGATTTACGTGTTGTATTGAAATTAATCTAATGCTTGTTTTGATTGAAATAACTAATTGATTTATTATATTCGAAATTTACATTGCTATTACAATTGTTATATATGTTTATTCGAATCGTATACTAACCCTATTTATGATTTACCTGATCGAGTCTTATACAAATGTAACATCGCGTTTAGTCGATGATGATCATGAATGATTGTTACGATCCAAGATGTCTTTATCGATCTACAATCGATAAAGAATTTATTTATAATATTATTGTTAAGTTTATATTCACTTAAGTACTCACGATGTTCCATAGGAGATTCGAGACGATCAAAATCCACATTCGTCTTGACATCGGGACGCCATGACACCTTCGATGTATTCCGATGACGTCACTGATCCAGATCGAATGACGAATGAGCACACATGACACAATATTGATTGACGTCGTCCTTTTCATCATGAATAATTATAGTTTTAAGCCAATTAACTTTAGAAACGTGTACATAATTGATTTTTACCTGATTGTAAATATTCTGTACAAAACTTCTCTACTAACCTTCAATGAGAACGGATCACTGGTTTGATCCATTAACTTAAATTATTAATAAACTTAACACAAGTTTTAATTAAAAAAGATTAACTTTATTCATTGCAACAAAAGTACATAAAA
>JAQFZU010001851.1:0-11487 GCA_034696185.1 Henia vesuviana | reverse complement strand
TTTAAAATAATTCTTTACATTACTATACAAGATTTATAAATCGCAATAACAATGTTAGGAGTAATAAACGTTTACTTTTGAAAACTAATATAAAATTTTATTTTTCATTTTCAGAATCGTCACTGTCCAAATAGTAATCCCCACTCGCATCCGTATCCGAACTTTCTTCAGTACTACATTCGTTGTCATCTTCGCCAGACTCTTGATCTGATTCTTTTAAAATGTTTTCTTCTTTGATTGGTGGTAAAGTTTCTTTGCTTTTTTCATTAATTAAATGCAATTGCTTTAAATCATCACAAATTTCCTCTACGTTTTCCTTTTCACTAGCCATGTCAGTAATTTGTACTTCTTTAGCAGCCTGTTCTAATTCAACCAAATCTAATCCAATGTCCGATTTTGTTACGTTAACGTCCAATAACGACTCGGCTAAACCTTTGAAATAATTTTTTCTGCAAATAATTTGTAGAAATTAATAAACTAATTGAATAAAATAAATAAAATTTTATACTTTATTTTCTGAATCCACACGCAGTAATCAATTACGTATAACTCATTCAGCACATGTTGGCTATCAGAATTTATGAAAATATTCCGGATTTCCAATAGACACTTCAATACACATTTTCGACCTAAAATTTCATAAATCAATTTTTTTTTAAAATTAACAAACAAAATTCAAATAATCAATACCAAGAGAAAATATCCTTTGGATATCTTGAATAACCTTTTTGCTAAGACCCCAATTTCTGAATAAGGGGTAAGTCAAACTTCTTCGAATAACCGCGACTAAAGTTGACTTTAATGAGGCGTGGGTCTGCAATTAAAAGAATAATCGTATCAAACAGTTTTAGGAAAACTATAAAAGAATTTTACCTCTAACCAAGATAAGGTCGGGCTTAACTTACGAATTGTCCAACCAGATTCAACCTGAAATAAAAAGTGTTTAATGATTATGACTAAGCGTAAACAAGCAAATATTGTAAGATAAAAATACATTTGTATCACCAAAGGTTGTTCTGTGTTGATAAGCATAACAGTATATTAAATCAACTAAACCAAGTCCAACAAACCGAAGTTCGTTTACACTTAACAAATATTCTCGACGTGGTAATTCCTTTAAGATAAATTGTTCGCTTTCGGTAAATTCGATTTTTGCATTTTCCCAAAATGGTGAATAGTTTATAATTTCTTTAATTTCATCGCAATCGTATAAATCCGCTCTGTCGATTAAAATTTAAAAATAAATTAAGAAAAAAAATGTCTTTTAAAATATTATAAAAATTCGTACAAATAGTGATCGTCACTAAAATCGTGGATTTCGCGATTACTTCTTTCCTCGGTTTTTTCGTCGTTTGACTTTTCACTTGGATTTTTTATATCGATTAAATCACTAATTTCTTCTAGAATTTTTTCCAAGCAACCAGATTTTTTATTTGCAAAACCGTAATAGTTTGTACCAATTAGATCGCTTTCGGTAATTGTTTGTTCAATGTGCCAGTCAAAAGTTTCTTCGTCATTAAATGCGGTCGAATCTTCGCTGTTTCCTGAAAAGATCAATTTCGATAAGTATTTGTAAGTCGGAAAATAAATTTAAAAAAAAATACCAATAACTTCAATATTCGGTAAAATTTCATTCCGTTTAGGCACTGCCAATAATTTTGTAAGTAAATCTAAATCTTCAAAAAATTCGCCTTTATTTTTCTTTGGAATTTTTATTTCAAATTTTCCATTTTCACAATCGTATGTTATTGAATAATCGTCGTCATCTACGGATTTCACTTGAGAAGGAAATGTCAACCTAAAATTTATAAAATAAAATTACTTGTTTTACCTATTAAAATATAATATAAAACTTACCGTAGATAATAAGGTTTAGAATGAAATTTAAAATCACATTGATCAAAATACACTTCAGTTTCACTGATTTTTGAATATTTTGCTTCTATAACAACTGTAACAAAATTATCATCTTGTCCAACTTTGAACATAGGCGTTAACATGATAAAATGTAAAACAATAAAAGGCCAAGCAATACAAAATAATAGATTACAACTACAATTCTACATTAAATCAAACCCACACAATTGAAAATCCGTGGCTTTACCAGCAACCGGAAATTATGATCCTCACGCCGTCGACGGCAATTACCACAACCAACATTTCTTCTGCTTTTCGTTTCTCTGTCGCCCAGTCAATTTATATTTGGATTATCAAACAAAACTTAATCACAGTGATTATATATGCATTACAGATAAACTCTGATAAAATATGATTATCTAGGTTATAAAATAATTTAGACAACCTTTATTATTCTAAACAATGCCAGTTACATTTGATGACAATTCCCATTATTATGAACCGGGTAAATTAATACTGAAACTATTTTCATTTACAAATCTGAAATTTTGATTTTTATAGGACCATTGTCATCGTGCCCAGGATATTACTGCGGCAGAACCTTTTTAGGCAATGGAACATGGAGCAGTTGCCGAGTAAATTGTATGAAACTGAAAACATGAACATAAAGGCTAATATTGTTTTATTATAGGCTTGTCCTAGAGGATTTAGAGTAAACTCCAGTACTTCAGAATGTATTCAATGTACAACCAGTCCTCAATTTTATGATTTTTTATATTTGGCATTTATGGCGTTCCTACCTCTGGTCATGCATTGGTTTTGTATTGACTTTGCGGCTAAAAGGAGAAGGTAAAACAGCAATAAATGAATTAAAATTAAAAATTCTAATTTTATAATTTCTGCCCTACTTTTAGTTTTACTCAAGCAGTTATAATTCTTCACGTGTCAGCACTTATCGAAGTACTTATAGCAGGTGTATTAACAATATTATTAGCTAGTCCATTTGGTTCGATGAAAATCACGTCATGTCCAGTGCGTTGGTTGTCAGATTGGTACACTTTACTCTACAATCCAAGCCCCGATTACACGCACACTTTACACTGCACCCAAGAAGCAGTTTATCCATTGTGAGTTTGAAGTATTAAGATATTTTAATTTTATAACATTTTTTGTCATTTTCTTATTACAGATATACAATCGTTTTTGTTTACTATGCATTGTGTCTGATGTTAATGATGTTATTTCGGCCGTTTCTCGTTTCTAAATTATTACCAACCAGAGGCAAAGTTGCCGTTTACGCTGCTTTATACTTTCTTCCAGTTTTATGTCTACTGCAAGCCATTTTCGCAGGACTTATTTGTAGGTTAAAACTGAATATTAATTGAACTAAATTACAATAATAATAATTCTTCTAGATTATTCATTTCCATACATTACAATTATTATCTCTGTAATTTCCAGTGCTGCTCATTTTGCTTTTCGACTCGATCAAGTAAGTTTAAAAGATGTATCAGGTATAAAATTATTGAATTTATTTTTTTATTCCAGTCAATGAAGTCGTTGATCTTAACAACAGTAACAGATGTTAGAAATGTTGTGATTTTATTAGGGCATTGGGCATTGCATGCGTTTGGGATAATTGCAGTTACACAATTAAAAGATTTAAGTTTTAATTTATCTTTGTTATTATTAGTTCCATTTCCAGGATTGTTTTATGTATTAACAGCAAAATTTACAGATCCCCATAAATTACATACAGCGTAAAAAAATATTTATTTATGTTTATAATAATGCATTTAATGCAATATCAACTTTTTCAATTAACTATGCCAAGTTTGTTTCTTGGGTTTGCTGTAATTTGATTATTCTATATAAAGATAAAATAATTTTTTAAAGGATTTGTTTCAATTAAATGGCTATTACATGAAGTGTAGTCAGGCAAATTCTATGAAAAGTTCAATCAAGAAAATAAATACTCTGTTTTCTTATTTTTGACAATCATAATGTTCAGTACGTATACATGTACTACGGTTCTTCTTAATGAAGGATGAAGCGTGGGACTCACGTTCATTTGAGAGACGAAATGCAAACTGTAGATGCATAACTAGCTTCTATATTTCATGTTTTTTTGTGATTTTGCTGTGGCATTGAGCATTGAATGCATTTGAGATAATTGTAATTACACAGTAAAATATATGTTTTTAATTTATCTCTATTATTAGTTCCCTTTCCAGGGAAATTTACAAATCCTCATAAATTACATATAGCATAATAAAACAAAATAAAAATTCTCGATTTTTATAATGTATTTATTACCACATCAACTCTTTCAATCAATGGTGGTAAATACGGTGCAGATTCTGGTGTCAAGTTAGTTTGTCGGGTTTGCTGCAATAAGTGAATATTCAAATTAATGATGAAATAAATTTTCTAAGGATTCGTTTAAACTCACTTTTAGTTTACTACTTATTCCTTGAAGCATTAATTTTGCAGAAACTAATGATTGCGGTTTCTTTTCTGATGTAAGTTGAGAATAATGTATTTGATCATTTGCAAGACGGAGACTCAAATCCACGACTTCTTCGCACGTTTCTTTTGATTTTTCCCATAAACTTTGTTGTGATGCTATTCTTTGTGCTCTTTGCCGTAATTGAATTATCTATAAAAATTCCACAATCATATACTAAAGGTTGAAAGTTTCGATTAGTATAGAAATTACCTTTTCTAATATGGTCTCATCTTTAACACAATTGGCGGAAACCAAATTTGCATATAAATCCCAAATTCGACTGTTATTCATTACTTGGGCCGTCAATCGACCAAACAGTTGCAGCAATTTCGGTTTTAATCTCACCGATGATGATTCATCATTACTGGGCATGTCTTGAGTTACTGCTTTCGTCAACAAAGTTAAAATCTGTAAAATTTAAAAACTTATTTATAAAAATTGTTAAATGATGAATATATAACTTTTGTAAATTTATTTATAAATAATACGAAACTACTCGCATTATGCTTTATAAATAAAATTATTTAATTTCGCACTAAAGCTCTAACTGAATTATGCATTGAAATAGCACAACCAGACTATCATTTTAGTGCAAGCAGTGAAAAAGCCTTCATAAATTACCTCAATATCAACGTATTTTTCCTTCAGCTCTAAAAGCCTGTGATACGCCACAATACCTTCTTCGAAAGCTCCGCAATCAACACTAACCTAAAATTCATCATTGTTGTATATTTGTTTAATCGAAGATTGATTTTTAAATCATCGTCTTACCACCATGTAATTTTCCCAAATGCGCCAATTATCAAAATCACACCTTAAAGCTTCTTGCAGTGCTTTCCACGCTCTAGGCCTAAGTAATAAAAATTTAATTTTTAAATAAATCTGATTAATTCAACTTACTTTTGGTTTAGTTTTAAGTATACATTCGCTAAATTATTCCATGCTTGGAAATTCTGTAACGATTGAATGACTTTAATAACTTTTAAACAATTGTGTGATTATATCTTAATACATCGGGTTCCAAATTCAAGCAGTGGCGATACGCTGAAGCTGCTGTTTCCCAATTTTCCGTTTGCATAGCTGCATATCCCAAATTAGAAGATACTCCTAATTGCAGATGGTTTAATTCCAAAGACTTTTTCAAATATTGAATGCAGCTTGAATACTAATGGTTTTAAACATTAATCGATTTTGAAACTTCAGACTAGAATTTAATTTGTTACTTCTTTTTGTGCAAAATAATATAACCCTAAGCATCTTTGAGCTCTTGCACTTCGTCCATTCGATAATGTCCATGCCTTTTCGTAGCATTGTATATCATTTGTCACATCACCTAATGTACATAGTAAATTTGGAGTTTCCTCCAATTGTAATTGTTGCCTTATAATTTCCTCAGCCTTTTCAAAATAAATTAAACAATTCATTAATGATAGATTCAGAGTTAATTAAAAATTGAATACTTACTTGACTTTTTCTTTCTAATAACTGATAACATGTCACCACTTTTTCCCAAATTTCCAATCGCAAATAAATTTCCAATGCACTATTAACAGCACCAAGTTTAAGCAAAATATTTGCTAATTTCATCTGAAATTATAATTTTGTAAATATTTTATTTAAATAACAATTAGATTTGGGTGTAATGAATCTTTTAATTACCTCTAACTTCCAGATTGGTGGTAAATTTACTGCGTGGAATAAATATAATCTATTATGTAATGATGGCTGAGATTTGTTGAAACCGTTTATTAATTCCTAAGACCAAAAACAAGTTTTAAACAACATATTACACTTACAAATTTATTATATTACTTGAAATTGCAGCATTGCTCTTTCAGACGTCTTATTATGTTTGGCTTCTAGTTGGGAACGTAACATCAATGCCTTAGTTTGGACGGACCAAATTTTCGGTTGAGAAATTACAGCCTAGAATTTAATATTGTTTTTTTTAAAATGATTTTAAGAAGAAATTAATTTTTTAAATGTTACATTCAAATAAGCCATTAGTTCTTCGTCGACGAGTTTATGGACTGGATTTGTCTTTTGGATTTGCGAACTGTAAATTTAATAAAAATTTTTATCGAATTTTTTTTTACATGTTTAAAAATCTGATTCTTACTATAAACCCAAGATAAGTGCTTGTTCTTCGTGCGTTAAATTATCCATTAAACCATCAATATCATTAGTAAAAGAAATTTTTTCCCGCCGAACTTCATCATTCATTAACACATCCTTTGTAATAAATTAAATAATATTTATATTATTTTTAAAAAAAAAATCGCAAATAAACTTACCTTTGGAAGTTCCATCGGATTTGATTCACAATTTTCTTCAGTCAAATTCTTTTTGATATTCAATTTTAATTGAGCTTTAGGATGTTCTTGAAAATAAGTTCGTTTTCCCAATACGCCTTAAGTGTATATAATTAATTAAAAATTAATGCAAACAATCAAATTTCTAGTATCGTACCAGTTAAATTAACATCGATACCAGCTATTTTCTTACAGCATTCTAAATGCTCTTCTGAATGTTTAGTATCAAAGTAGGATAAAAACATTGCTGAGCATTCGAGATGAAATTGTATCTGCAAATATCTGTAAAAATAAAATTTTAGCCATACCAACATGTGCCATAAAATATTTTATCAAACCCTACTTGTATTTATCGTTAGCCAAGATATCTTCATCTAACTTTCCGTTATCAAAATAAAACAAAGCTTCATAATGAAGAATTGGTGATTTTTGGTCGAGCATCATATGATGAATCTGAACACACCGCAAAGCCCACCAGAAAAATGTCTAAAAATTTAAAAAAATATAAAATAATAGAAAAATATTGATTGGCTTTCATGTACCTGACAAATGGAAATAGACTGTAAATTCAAACAAAGCAATACCCTCGCCAACCACAAATATTCCGGAGATTTAACTTTTGAGTACAACACTGCATCACCATCTATGCTTAAATACTTTACGGCATGAATATATAATTCTTGTAAAGTCAAATTATATTTTCGAGTAATCTCATTAAGAAAACTTTTCAAATTATCCTCAGATGAAGGCCCAGTCCAATTATCTCGTATAAATAATTGTAAAGCTGAAACGCCACAAACGAGAATTGCCAATTCTCTGCAATAAAATAATTAAAAAAATTATTAATTTGTTTTTAATTTATGCAAAGTTTTTATCTCAGTACCGAAATGCTTTGTTTTCTCCAATTTTTATGAAGTTATCAACAGAATTACATAAATTAATTTCTAATGAGTCGTCACTATTAACACTTATTTCACTTTTCCATAAAGGTGCGAGTAAATCGCTTCTAATACAATCTTCGTATCGCCCGTCCAGAAATGATGATATTAAATTTTCGACTACATCATCGTTCTCTGAAATATAAAAAATAAACAGTAAAATCTACTAGCAACGCCCGTGTTTGATAAAATTTTTACCATTTACAATATCTTCTTCTTTTCTTTGACCTTTCAATAGTTTAACTTCTAATTCGAGTGGTCTGGTTACCAGTTGGGATTCTTTGATTTCTAACACGTGGTTCATGCGTTCGTCTTCAGCCATTTTGCCACCTGAACGAGCCGATAAATGCCTTTAATGACAATAGATGGGGCATCAGCAAATTAAACGCTTCGAAAATATAAGCGGAAAATTTGAAATGTGTTTAATCACGGCATCTTATGTCGTACGTAGTAGCTCACTCATGGCGGCTTGAAGAATGGTTGGGATAGACCTAATCATCCATTTAATTTGGTATCCAAATCAGTTATTTTGTGTAGAATGCCGGATAAAATAAAATTTTATTAACCGCAATTCTGTTTTATGCATAAATTAAAACTACCATGGCGAACCCAAAGTAAGTTTTTTTTTTTTAAATTTAAATTTTACTTATTCTGAAATTTCCTCGATAAAGATTTCAATTACACGAAGTACTTGGCCCTAATAATTTACACGCATTAGAAGACCAATTTACTTCTACACAATCTGAAAAAGGGATATTTGGCGAATTCAATCTCGATGAATTCAAAGAAGTAACTTAAACAAAAATTTCGAATAATACAATTAAAAAAAATTACAAATTTATTTGTTAAAGATTATGAACCTCAATTTGACCCCGGCTATCAAACCCGATGATTTGGAGAATATTTTTACTCGTTTAGATTATGCAAATGTAGGAGTTACATCATGGAAGTCTTTTTTATTATATTTAGAAAGTGAAAGAGAGATGAAAACTCGACCAATGTTGGTTGGATCCAGCATCGAAGCAGCAGTTTCTGGAAACATTCAAGTGATTCACACAGTAAAATTCGACATAAACTTACTTAAAACACAAAATACTAATCTTTTAATAATCCCACTTTAAGCATATTCACGAGGACGCCATAAGCAAAATTGATATAATGCCCTTAAATGTAGTTAATGAAATAGATTTTACAAATGCACGTTACGTAACTATTAGTAAAGAAGGTACTTTAGCTCTTTGGACGCCATCGTGGAAACTGAAAAAATACAGAAATATTAATGATCCTTTACCATTATATAGAAAAGTGAAAACGTTTTTACTGGATATGGTAAAATTAAATATACAAAACTGAAATTGACTTAATTTTAATTACTTCTAATTAGGCTTGCATGTCAAATGTTGATTTGATAGGAATTTCATGTTCGGATGACCGTTTACGATTCTTTGATTCCCAAAGTTTAGAACTTTTGTTTATATTGGAAGGTTTTTCATCAGCAGTCGTAACCATAAGTTACTGGTTCAATCCTAAAGACCCAAATTTTGGTATTTTACTGCTCGGTGACACCAGCGGATCAGTAACCACAATACATTTCACGGATTGCCTCAACAGCAAAGCCTTTGGGCCGAAACCAAATAAAAATACAATTCAAACTATTTTAATAACTGATATAATGGCTGAAACAAAATCGCGTATTTACTCTCTAAAATACAAACAATTACATCAAGATTGGGTCAAACAAGTAATGATATGTCGAATTTAATCATGAATCGATTTATATTATTTTATTTATTTTAGTTACGTTACGAACCGTTTTTAAAATGCGTCATGTCTTGTTCAAGTACTTCTCAGCGCTCATTAGTATTAATTAGACAAGGATTAGTCGCCAAAGCCGATTGGATATTCAATGTTGATCGTGGTGTCAATTGTTTCGATTTTAATCCACGTAGTAATTTATTAGCAACGGGTGGAATAGACAGATTAATAAGAATTTGGAATCCGCACATCACAACAAAACCAATTATGAGTTTTGTTGGTCACGGCAGTCCAGTTATTAACCTGTTCCTTACAGAAAATTTAGTTTTCAGTTTATCGTCGGATAAAATACTTAAAGTTAGTTATAAAAATTTTATTTTTAATTAATTTTAAATTTATTTACAACTTATTCTAGGTTTGGGATACAGTAGAAGACAAATGTATTCAAAATCTTCCATTACTTAATCTTCCGTTAGGCAATGTTCCTATTTCTTCTGCCTATTTTAATCCTCACAAACGTGCACTTTTTATAGCTGCCAATAACATTTGCACGATACAACAACTTCCGAGAGAATGTGGTGAGAAAGAAAACAAATAATTATCGATTCTAATTTTAATGGTCGAAGAATTAATTTTTTAAAAGATTTCTTTAGATACAAATATTGATTCATACATAAGTCATCCAACACCTATTACTGGAATAGTATACAGTGAATTATACAATAAAGTCGTAAGTGTATGTCAATATGGATTAATAACGGCTTGGGATATACACACTGGAATGCGAAAATTTCAAGTATTTAGTCAATACATAAATGATATAAAAAAAATTTTATATAATTAATAATTCTGATATTTTTTTCCTGCAGATCCAGAAAGCGCATTTTATAAAACAAGATGGTGAAGAAATTCCAACAGCTATATCAGCTATTTGTTTGGACGGTGCTGGAAAAAGATTATATACGTGTGGTTTGGATGGTTACTTAAAATCTTGGAACTTGGGAAGTGGTTGTATGCTAATCAACAGTATAAAAATTCCCGAACAGAACATTATAACAGCGATGGCGTTAAACAATAATGTTTACTTAGCTGGATGGAGCCATCGAATTTATTGTTGCAATTTAACTTCAGATTCGCCTAAAATAAATGTAAACTCGACAATATTTTTCATAATTTTATTTTTTTCATTGCTTTTCATTGTAAAAAAAAAATAGGCGTGGAGAGTGTATCACACTGATGACATTACGAGTTTATCTCATGTGAGCCCCGATGTTATAATCAGCAGTTCGTGGGATGGCCAAATTTGCCTTTGGCAAGATGAAAACGCTTTATTACAAGCGTTTTCCCTAGATGCTATTTTAGCAGAAGAACAACTGACTATTCCAGAAGCTGAATCTCGTTCCATTAGTCGTTCATCTGTTAAATCAAAACAATCAATATCATCAGTGAAATCAGTAAAGTAAAATAAAATTAATTTACATTTCTATTTTATATTCATATTTAATTGCTTATTTTTAGAAGTCTATCAGGTCGAATAGCTGTTCCAGAAACAAAAAATCGTCCACCTGTAATTAAAAGTGCAGCACCTGTGAAAACCAAAATTAAAACCACATCTAAACGATCAACCGAAAATCCTTTATGTCCAATTGTTCAGATTTTATGTTTAAAAACACGTCCAGCGAAACCGAGGATTGGAAATTTATTAGCCGCTGATGTGATGGGAAGAATCCAAGTACAGTTTACAATATTCGTCTTATACAATGATCACAAAATATTGATATCAATAGGTTTGGTCCACAACATCACCTGCCAATGTCCTTGCAGCATTTGCCAGTGTGAGTTCGCAACATCATTACACCACGTGCATGACCACTGACAGTCAAAATAAATTCCTAATCACGGGCAAGTAAATAGCAATAATCGAATTTGGCTGTCAGAAATAATTTCTCTTTACAGGTGATAGCAGTGGTTATGTGCGAATATGGTACATTCGATACTATTGCATTGACGTTTTTAAATTGAAAGGTCAGCAAATCTCTCAACTAACCAATTCCGAGATTAATAAATTTCCATTTTGTCGAAAAAAATTACGATTGGTTGCCGAAAGAGCTTTACA
>JAQFZU010001850.1:0-11498 GCA_034696185.1 Henia vesuviana | reverse complement strand
CTACAAAATATAAATACTAAATACTACAATACAAAATCATTTTTCATTTTAACCCATTCCATTTCAACAAAAATTTGATTTTTCAATTAACGCATTCAATCGTGTTTGCCATGATAATTGCGACCCACAAATCGACCAATACTTTGGGATCAACTTTTATATAACAACATATATTATACCATCTACCATTCTCGGTATAATGATATATAAGAGGGTTTAATATGATCAAACAACTGATAAAAGGCTTTTTCGCAACTGACAAATCCTCAGAAAGCTTAAACATTAGGATGTAATCAGTGGCACAATGCAAATTCCGATGGCCTAATGCGCTCCACTCTGAGCCAAGAGCTGCCGGGGTTCAAGTCCTAGCCAAGATCAGTAGTTTCTTTCATGTAAAGAACAAAAGAGCGAAGCAATCCTTTGAAAGCAACTATGGACTGTTTGAAGGATTATCCTTGCATGTCAAAGATCACCGAAATGGCGAAACTTCCAAGCGGAACACTCACCTGCAGAAATAACCTAACCGAGAATGACAATTTGCAGAAGAGAGCTCTCATTAAATACCATTTGATTTGCAACAAACAATACCCTTTAAGAGAGCATTTTGTAAAGCTTTTATATGAATTCTAGTTGGTGGCTAAAAAAATACAATTTTCTATCTTAGTTTCATATTATATATTTTTTATTTCAGTTGGTTTACTCGCTTTGTCATTTTCATCACAAGAGGAAATCTCGAGATAAATTTTTCCTCCGAGTATTTTCCCCATCCTTTTTCAATTGAAGAAAGCAATGCGGTACCATCAACATCTCTCGCCTCGAGTCCAGCAATGAATTTGGTCGGTAAGAAAAACAGCTGCAGTTGTAAGGGAACATGATCTCCATAGGATTCACACATAAACTTAGAATTTCTTCCGCTCGCACGACTCTCTAAAAACCACTAAAAATAGTAATTTCACCTTATTCACCTTTTTGCCTTTTCTAATTAAGCCAAACTACAAATTGCTACTCGACTACATTTTAATCTATTGCAGCTGGCTAATTAGTAAATGATCCGTACTATAAATACCAACACATTTCTTTCTCTACGGTATATATTTAGCCTTACAATTACCAATAATTAAACATTTCAAGTCATTAAACTTACGCAACAAATTAGACGGCTGATAATTTCAGAGACATTCTCTTTTACCTCGAAACGACTTTTCTTATCCAATTTTTTTCCTTGTTTAATTGAACGTAAAGTAAATTGAATGAATTTGCTTTCGGATTTATGGTAATGTTTACAAACAAGTGGAAAAAAGTCAATTTTTTACATTTTTGTTTATCCACTTGTGGTTTTTCACAATTAATTTAAAATGTAAATAAAAATTTTTCAATGAAATATTTTTTATCAAAATTAATAATGTCAGCACTTAACTCACACAAGTAACTTCGTTTTCTGACATGACGTAATTTGTTTTACAAGAATTCGTGTTTACACACGCGGAAAATAAGAGTTGACATTATGTAAGGCAATGTTTTTATTATTTAAAACATCAACTTGAGTATTTTTTCAAATAACTTAAAGGATAGTTGAAGTTTATATATTTTTCTACATTACTTTTACTTATTCGCTTCAAAACGATCTCATCCAATTAGAATAAGATGAAATTGGAGTTAAAATAAGTTTTAAAGTAGAAAAAGCATTAAAATATTAAGATTACAAATTAAAACGCACAGCAAAAGTAGTAAACCGCAGAAATTTTTTCGAGAGAGATTTTTCCCTTGACAATTAATTACCTAAGTGCTTTCGAGAAACAACAACATTTTTAATGGCACAAACCCTTTAAAAGAAAACATTTCCACTTTCAAATGCTGTATTTATTGGATTGAGAAAACAACAAAAATTTCGAATAAATCAACAATAATTTACCTTTTTTTTTTACAAAAAAAAATTACTAATTTTTAAAAAAAAAATTCCAAAAATACCAAAAAAAAAAATTTCCCACGAGAAATCTGCGAGAACAGCTCGAGATTTCGGACAAATGAAGCTCTTTTAAGTTCAAAAAAATCTATGAAAAGAATTTTTTTTTTCTACTCTCGGATGATCTTGTTCAAAACCAAAATAAAAAAAAATATAAAAATGTTTGCTTAACGTCATCGAAGAGAAGAAACTCTTGGGAGATGCCATTATCAATGGCTCAAACGAATACCAATTGCATTGGCCTATCGCCAAAAATATGGCCCGGTTCATCCATATTTAATAAATATTTTGCAGCATTTTGAGAGCTCTTCTGCGCTCATCTTCACTCCCAACGTCCCAGAAGATTGCGAGGTGAAGTACGCAACAACTGACCTCTATTGACCAACTCGTTGAACTTTGAACATTCGAGGAACCCCTTAAGATCCCCTATTTATTGACTGATGTGACGGGAAACTTTAATTACGATCATTCGCATCAATATTTTATAAAGTTTAGGTTAATCTAGAATTTCAAAGAGTTTTATTAATTTATATTAAAGGTATTGGAAAACATAATTACAACGTTAATTGTTATGGGTGGGATTATAGGGTTTAAAAGATTGATTAAAGCGAAAAATTTAATTTCTTAAGTGAGGGGATCTGATAAATGGTAAGTTAGACAATGATTTTTCCCTAATGATTTTAACTATTGGATTTATCCATTTAAAACATTTTAAGTGTAATTATTCAATTGATTTAAATATTTAAAGTTGAATTTTTCATATTTTTTTTTAAATACCAAATAGCATTAAGTGCTCAGTCGTGATTTATAAAATCACAAAAAATAATTTTAAAATAATTTTTTAATATTAAAATAGAAAAAAGTTGAAATTTCAAATCAAAATTGATTTTTGTAAAAATATTTTTTTCTGAATGATAAAACTTTAACAAAACCTGAACCAATTTCTTTCTCATTGGATTTACAAATGAAATGGCTATAGTTTGTGGGCAATTTATCACTTGACATCCATCACAGAAGAAAATAAATGACCGAGCAACGAGCTTTTAAATCATTCTAAAAGAGTTTCTCTTCATTGATTTCCACGGCATTCATAATGAATAGATCGGACCGAAGCAAAAGATCTCTGTTATTTGCACATTCATTCTAGACAATATTATTATTATTAACATTCTCATATATTCCCTTGTCAAAAGAGAGTTATAAATGGTCATGTTGAAGCAAACATCTTCATTTGTCAATAATGAATGACTTTTGTACCATGAATTATTCTCTTTTTATTCTATTATTCAATGACCAAACCATTTGTTTATACAAATTCTCAAAACTTTTCTTTTACTTATTTTATTATTTATATTAAATTTAAGTGATAACTTGACTGAGTGAATAATGGATTAGTGACTGTGGAAAAAGTCTTAAAAACAATTCCCAATAGGCAGGATTTAGTTGTTTAGTAAAAAAATGTCTTGACAGGCAATGGATTAAAAGACTCAATTGCAATTGATCCACAATTCTTAAAAAAAAAATTTAAAAACACAAGCAACAATGAATTGCAGCCTTTTTATCTATGTCAGCAAACACTTTATCAATAATTAATTTAGAAAAATTTAATTATTTATTTGACTAATTTGATACGATATTAAAATGATCAACGCAATTTTTAATCACTTCATGAAATTGGTTAAATAATTAAATTTAAATTAAACCCTTATAAATGAAATATGAGCTAAACCCTTGTTTTTAAGAAAACAAAAACAAAATTCATCAGTAAAACAATGAGAACTCACCCACTTGACTCTTATCTCGAATATTACTTATTTCATGGTTGGGTTGACTAAGCACTTCGATTATTGGTCAAGGGAATTGAGATTATGTCGATTATTAGCTGATATATAAATCCTGAAATTGGAAATTATCTTCTTTAAAAGCAAATTCTAATTTGTTTTGTATTTATAATGTATTAAATAAAGAAATAAAAAATTTAAAATGTTATTATAGCTTATGTTAATCAATTCTAATCCAAACTCTACTTAAGAATCACTTAGTTTCAATTATTAATTTCAATTTTTATATAACTAAAAATTTAAAATTTCTTAAATTTGTACTAAAATTGCTAGAAATTTATTCAATTTTTTTTTTAGCTTTTGATGCGCAATTTGATATAAGCCTTAAGGGATGAAAAAACAAAAATTGTGAACGTTGCTATTTGTCACTTGTAGTATTTTAGTGGCAAAGCGCAGTTGGCAATGGCAGGTTTCAAGTCCATTTCAAGGGAACATCAAAGAAAAAATTCCAATTTCATTGTAGTTTTTTTTTTTTTTTTTTTTTTTGTAGTTGAATATTTACTCATCCATAAATTGTAAACTGCAACAACAAAGTAAATTACAAAAAAAAAAAAAAAAAATTATTTTAACAAGAAAAAAAACTTTATAATTTAAGTTTATAAATAAATTTAAGTTTATAAACTAAAATGGTAAAAATTCAATTTTGTTTTTCCCTTTTTTCGACTTATTAAAATATAAAAACTAATCGAAGTAAAAGGGTAACGATTATTGAACCGAAATTTCTCATAATAAAGTTGATTCAAGCGATCCAAAGCAATGAATATGAATAGACCGTATCACACGCATCACTAAACCTAACATCTGCGAGAAAATTAAAAGAAAAATAAGAAAAAAAAATTTACCTTTTTCTCATTTTCTCATCAGAAAACTCCAAATTTCATTTTCAATTATTTTTGGGTCTAAAAAAAAAAAAAATTCGTTAATTTTTAATTTCTTAAAAGGTTGGATTTTCATCGATAGTTTTTATTGGTGGACACAACTTTTGAAATTGTCCTTAGCACTTACTTGGACTGTTAAAAAAATAAAAAGAAACGATTCGCAGCTAAAATTTGTACCTCATTTCGTCTGCGAGATAGAAATCCGGGGATCAGTAGAAATGGACTTCTATCCTTTTAGTGTGTACGTCTATTTCATGGTGGATGCGAATTACTCCCTGAGGATTCGTCGTGCAAAGGCAATCTGTTGCTGCCTTAACGACACCACTATTCAGCTCAAAACTTATTTTAAAAATGTCATGCGCGCGTCAAATCATACAACTTATGAGGTAACTCGGCATAGCTTATTACGGTGACTTGAAGATGAGATTTAATTCGCATCTTGGGTCTGTGGAATAAAGAAAAAATTTATTATTCCTTCAAATGGTAATTAGTCTTATGAAGTAGGGTGATTTAGATTGCTTTTATTTAATGGGAGATGCAATTAGTATTTCGTGAAGGGAATTAGGTTAGAGTCTAAATGAGTGTGATATTAAGTTATATAAATGTTTGTTTACCGAAAACTGCAATCGATGTTAGCAAAATGGTGTGGGAATGGACTTGATTCTTCCGCCGTGTTGAGTCACCGCGGATCATTTGCTTCCACCTAGTAATAGTTTGTGCAATCAAACTATTGTAAACTATTAAATAAAAAATAAAATTTATTATTAATGAAACAACTTAATTTTCAAGAAAATTTAATTTTTTAACATCTCATTAAAGTATATAAAATTATTAAAAAAAAGAAAATTATGATGAAGTAGCTGTTTAATAAAATATCATAGTCATGTTTACATAGGAAGTTATGCATTAATTCATAAATAAATCTAAATTGTCATATTTTTAATCAACTATTTTAATTAACTAAAACTTGCTTAGAAATTTAAATTGAAATTTATAGTTACCAAATTAAGAGTAATAATTCACTTTTTTAATTAATTTCCTAAATGAACAGTTATCAACATTAATTTTATGGCAAAAATACACATGGTCAATTATTTCAAGCTAATAAAATTTTTTTAAAAAAAATTTAAAAAAATATTTAAAAAATATTTTATTTCTGAATAAAATGTTAAAATTCGCACTAAAATCTGCTATGTGTTTTGCAACGTGCATAGCACTTTATTACACTTAAAAACAGTGTTACATTCATTAATTTTTCAAATTAATTTTCATAAATTACTAAACTCCAAAATTTTATATCTTCAACTCGTTATGTTTTGTGTTCTACATCAAAAACTCATTAAATTAAATGCTAGAAGTGATTAAGAGATTTCGTTTTCACCTAGCCAGCACTAGTCTCTTTAAACACGATAAAAATCCTTTATTCTGGATCACACCCCGACATTTAACTAAAACCGAATAACGACAAATCCATAACGGTGCCCAAGCTTCCGAATCCAAAAAACATCCACTGATACGTAAAATCCTACTGCAAACATCCAACGGTAATATATCTAAAATAAAAAATTAAATTAATAAACAAATTCAAATTAAATACACTTTAAACCTTTCGGATCGTTGTGTGTGAGCAGTTGTATATCATTTTCCTTGGCAAATGCAGTCATTTCTTGTGGCATCACGCAACACGAAGCCAAATTCACTTGATTAATACTCGGTTTGATCTGAAAAAAATATCAAAATAAATAATTAAAAATAAATTTTAAAATTTTTCAAATTTTCTTACCGTCGCCCAAGCATAAAGAGCAATTAAAAGCTCCGTATCCAAATCGGAAACACCAATCGTAACAATTTGCCCGGAATCAATGTATCGTTCGAGAACGTTCCAAAGTGGTTTAATATGGTTAAGTTCCAAAGGCTCGTTTGGAGGCGATGGAAACGAAACTATAACCGATTCCAAGAAATCAACACGAAGTTCCTGTAATACTACCGATGAATATAAAATTATAAATTTTTTAAATTTTTTTTAAATTAAATATTCGCATTCACCTTTGGTAACTGCTTCGTTCAGTCCTTCAGGATCCAATTGACAAAGCAGAATTTTAACTGTAAAATTTTAAATGTAAAAAAAATATTAAAATCAATTTGAAACGTATCAAAATACAATACCTGTAACTTTTAGATCTTTTCGCATTTGTTTATCAACTGGATCATCGTATTTGTGGTTAATGCAATCGATATTCGTAAGACCCTATTTCAAGGAGATAAAATATTACAAAAATTACGCAAGTCATTCATTACGTAAGAAAAGAAAAAAATTATAACAACAAACACCTGACGGTATATTGATAAAATTAGATTTCCACATTGGGAAAATTGATTGCCATTATTTAAATTAGACATACAATCTTGTTAAACTAACTAATTTCTTACGATATACTGTTGAGGATCATAATTTCGACTCCAAGTCGATAATGTTTCACCCAAAGTTTCAACGAGCTAAAAAACAAAATAACACATCAGACATTTTTGATCGTAGAATTCAATAATTAATGTACTACGACTTAATCAACCTCGTCTGTAGCCGACTGCGATGTTTTACGCTTCAATTCATTCCAATGGATAATATTACCGGTGTGTACTGTCAGGCTATGCACGTAATCGGGGAATTTAACGTAAACTCGTGAAGGCGAATCGGCCATGGCACCAGACTAATGCGAATACGAAAGAAATGCGCTCGACTGAACTTGGAACGAGTAATCGATCATAAATTAATCCCCGCCTCGTACGTCATATACGCACAAAGCAATGACGGACAATAATATATTTGTAATAATATATAAATAAAGCGGATTCGCCATAAACACGCTATCAGTTAAAACGTTAGATAATATTTGTTAACAAATAAAAACCCGTAATATTTATTTAAAACTTTTATCTCAAATAAAATTTATCGCTGTTATTTATATTTGTTTATAAAATTTTAAATTCAATAAAATTTTAATCATCGATTGAATTACGTGTCACTTTAAATTCAAAACTCACAATAAAAGTTCATAATATATTCCCAGCACGTAATAAAAATGCAAAATTTGCAACTTGCGAAAGTTACTTTGGCCTCATTTTGCGAGTATTGATTTACGGACCTCGTTGTACGTAATATTCGGCAATTAAAGTAAAACAAAGCGAGTTTTCGGCTTGAAACTATTATGTATTAATAAACGAGTTATTTGTATTATTAAATTTTTTTTTTAACTTTTCCCGCATTGTAACAATCACTTACGTAATTGTTTGCAGCAAAGCCACCTGCGGGCGGAGCTTGGGTATAATGATTTGATTGGACGGGAGGGATAAGTTAATCGATCAACATCGTCGATAACCTCATTTATATTCATTATGAATAAGTTGGTCTTTCGACTTTAATTCTGGTTCGTGTGTGGCGAAGATTCACTCATTTGTTTAATGGCGTTTACCGATCCCGCCCTACAACATCGCAGCTGCAGTTACACGATTGCGTGAAGTTGGAGATAATGTGACGTCATGGGATCATGCTCTTCGAGTGCATTTATTGTCTGCTAACTGTCAGTGGACCTCGAACTTATCTCTGGGGATGCGAACTGACTTGTTTTCCTTTTCTCTTTCTTCACGTGAACTACTTATCACGTGCCAGGTAACAAAATGTAATTTGAATTATTCATTGGTATCACTTTGTCCCAATGCCAAATACATTAATTTCAGTTTGAATAACTATTTTATCCGACCACTCCCTTTTTTCACCCATCATTTTTT
Source organism: Henia vesuviana (assembly GCA_034696185.1). NCBI lineage: Eukaryota > Metazoa > Arthropoda > Chilopoda > Geophilomorpha > Dignathodontidae > Henia > Henia vesuviana. The sequence goes on along the minus strand of JAQFZU010001850.1, from coordinate 3,030 downwards.
TTTTCATTTTCAATATGAATAACGGATCGAATTTTGATTGATTTTAATACGACTGTCGTTTTACTAATGTCATTTTTCCATTATATCAATTTTTTTAAAAAAATTTTGGTTTTAGCGAGATTAAATTGATCGTCGTCAAGAGAAAAGAAATGAAATTCACTTTAAACATTTATTTGATTTTTTTTTATTATTTTGATAAAGGTCAATACAATGGGATGCAATGTGAGTAAAGATGGGAATGAGAAGAATAAAAATGGGCAAACAAATTCGAGTCATTCGACGAGGCAATGTTCGGCCGAGAAAAATGGGGAAAATAAAAGAAGTCAAAGAATACCGAATGAAAGTGGATCTATTTTACCTATTCATTATTCGCCTGGTAAGTGAACATTTTCTACTTTACTGATTATCGATTATAAAGATGGAAATGTAATTTTCAAGTTCCTTTTTATATTTAAAAAAAAAAATTTTTTTTCTTTATTTCTAAGAAAGTCTGTTGAGGTTGGGGTGGTAATGGTTGTTAATCACGATTGGTAAAGGTCGACAGGTCGTTGCCTGCTGAATTTTGTATCAAAATCCCAATTAAATGCGATTGTATTTATAGGACCGCGATCGATTTTTTTTGTGTGTTTCTATATGAGAAATGATGGAAATTGCACACTTTATCACGGATATTTTTCCTTCCTTCCTTCTAGAGGTTTGGTTGAAGGCATAAATTTATCTTCCATTACGACTTTGAATAATATCTTGAAAGGTTTTTTTGGTAATTGGATTCCTATCAAATAATATTTTCAAGTAAAAAATTATATTTTATTTCATTCGAGTTATGATTTTTACATCAAATAAGAAGAAATACGGAAACTAAAATTAGAAAAAAAAAATCATTAAAGTCGTTCGTCAAGTGCTTGTTTTCTTTGTATCCAATCAACAGAAAAAAGCAGAAAATATTGAATATTTTAAAAAATAAAAAGATTTTTTTAATAATTCAAAAACAGTTAAAATGTAGATTAAATTTGCATTTTATATTTAATTAATTTAAAATTTTTTTTTTTAATTTTAATCTAAACGAGATTTAGCTGCGAAACAAACAGAACCTTTTGGTCTATCCACGCTTTTGCATCAATCGACACTTGCCCTTTACTTTCATTAATGGGAACTGAGCTTTACCCTAGCAAATCAATAATTGTTGTGTGCGGCTCGAGCAAACCGAGTGAATTAACATTATTATTAATAGTGTCAACAAGAAACACTAATTCACAAAAAAAAAAGAAAAAAAAAAAACAAATTAAATCTGTTAATTAAAGAAACGGGATATTTGATATGAAAAGAAAATTGGGCTTTGAATAATAAATTTGAGTTTATTCGGTTAATTCATTTCCCTCGAGTTTTACTTTGACCAAATCGATGCTTGAAACGAGAGTCAAAGTCGGACTTCTCCTTAAACCCGAGCATCGAGTTTCGTTCATCATCCGTCATACGGCGCTGACGGTTCAAAAAAGAGTGAACAAATGCTCTTGGAAGCTGAGCAGTCTGTGTTGTGTTCGACGAACTGAGACAACGACCTAAATCGAACATCTTTCGAAAACGATCTTATTTGAAAATAACCCTTCGATTTTAAAAGGTTTGTAATTTTCATTCCATTGTTAAAACAATTCCATTTTAGTACTGAATTTCAAATTGGTCGATTTGGTTTTTGTAACGGTTTTTTTTAAAGAATTTTTAATTTTCGAATTTAGTGGTTTAAGGTTTAAATTTTAAATTTAGTTATTTGTTTTATCATTTTCTTTGAATAAGTTTAACGTCTGCTTTACGTTATCGTGGCCGTTAATACCACCTGCGCCGATGTATTTTAATAGGGAATGGAAAAGGAGGAAAAATACGAGCGATTACGTTTATTATTTCCGACATCAAATTTTATTCTTGATTCTGACCATTTTGTTAAATGTATCGATTTTATTATACACACATCGTTTCTTTCTCCATTTTGCTCGCAGACTATTCCGATTAAAATAGCGAGGGAAGATGGGGTCGTGGTAAATAAAGCGAAATGTCTCTGGTGATTACGGGCGAAATATGTGAAAGAAATGACAAAGGGCTATTGTTGTAATGATGAAAACATAATCTGGGTGGGAAAGGCAAAATTACCGAATTTTCATATACTTCATTCGAATTTAATAAGCCGAGTTATAAATTAATAATAGGGGATTAAGAACTTCAAAGGATAGAATTTTGATATAAGGAAAAAGGGTCGAGTTACCCTTTAATGTACTGGGAATTAAGGTGCAAATGTTGTAATTAATCCGATTTTGTTGATTTTAATTAAGTTCTCTGCGACTGATTAAATTGATTAAATGAGAAATTGTAATTTTCATGATAAAAATATTTTTTGAATTCAACTTTAATCGATTGAATTCTGATGGTACTGAAGTTATATGTTTAAGTTATGTTATGTGTCATGTATCACAAGGTGTACTTATACACAAGGGTGAATGCGCAGGTCGAAATGACTTTTTTAATGAATGTGAATCGTAAACCATTTCCTGCTCCATTGTCGTGTGTTTTCTTTTGTTTAATTTTGTTTATCTCGTTTTTAAAGCCGATGTTAGTCACTGAAATAATAAAATAAAATTTTTAATTTATTTCAGAACAAGTAGAGCAAGTCGAACCTCCCGGTAGAAATACAATTGATACAAATCAAGTAGAAAACGAAACGGGAGTAGTCGAAAGTGTGAAAAACGAATCTTCAATACCCGAAAGTCAAGTACAACAATCGATACCTGGAGAAATGCAAGCATCAAAAAAAGTTTGTATAATGAAAATATATGATTTGGATCTCATTGTGTGTTCTCATTGTGTGTTGCCATTGTTCAGATCTATAAATGTTATTTACTAAATAATATTTGCTTGACATTTAGAAATATCTAGAAGAAGAAAATGGTGTTTAAGTGATGAATCCGGGATTTGTGTTGACAGGTGTGATGACAGTGTGAAATTTATGCCGTATTGACAATGAAATTTCCTCAAAGTGTCATT
>JAQFZU010001849.1:0-11500 GCA_034696185.1 Henia vesuviana | reverse complement strand
CCAAGAGAAATAATTAATAGTTGAACAGAGTTCAATCTAGACTTCAAATATCTTCCAATAAAAACATGCCATCACGATTTAACTGTCATAGTTTATGCTAAATACTCTTCATATATACTTTGTTAATTTATAGCACAAAGGTTATTTATTATCTTTTTATTCGTGTACATTAGTTGGCTGAAGTATTTATATCCATTTCATGCAAAACTCAAATATTTTAAATTTAAATTTATTTTTAAATCTGAAAAAAAAATAAAAAAATGTTAAAATTTTATATTACAACTAACCTAAAGAGTATCAATACCTTCTTTGCTTTAATTCTATATCCTGATCCCAAATATCCATCTTCATCGTCATTCCCAAACCCAGATCCCGAACCATCAACACCAGATCCATCACCAGACCCATCGCCTGATTCTTCGCTATCCATTCTTGGAGTCAAATTAATTGCTGTTAAAACACCTTTGTACATTCTGCATTTCGATGGGCAGACATCACAAAACGTACGGTCATCTAAAATTTATAAATCATTAAAACATAGTAATCAATGGAAAAATAATATTAGTCTTACCGATGGGTTTGTTTTCTTTTTCAAGTCCCTCGCAATCTTTTCCTATAAATTTTGAAGTGAATACGCAGTCACGTTTTCTCAACGCTCCAGTGTCAGTACATTTCCAACGCTTCCATGGATTCCATTCGCCATCACCTAATAAGAAATTTTAAACAAAAAAAAAATTTAAAAGAAAATTTCGACAATTAAATTTTCCATTTTATCAAACCGTACTTGGGCAGTTGTCACTTTCAACGCAGAACGAACGATGAAAAAGTTTCCCATCGCACATTTTCCCACCGTATTTTGGTGCAGGATTAGTGCAACTCCGTGAACGAGTTTGATGGCCACCTTTATTTAGATCACTGCAATTGCTAAATACACAAAGTGAATACTCCGACCAGTTGCTCCATTGACCATCGATTGGACATGGTTGTTCATTACAGTTAACAGATAGACTTGGTTTTCCTTCGCAGGGATTTCCTCCGTATCGTGGGAAGGGATTATTACATCGACGGGTTTTTGTACTTTTTCCTACACCACAAGGTTTTGTACATTTAGACAACGGACTCCAATCACTCCAACCGCCGGGTATAGGGCACTTTTCAATCAGGTTGCAATACTTTGACTGTCTCTTCGAACCCCGACACGAACTTCCTCCATTGGCCGGTGCTGGATTATCGCATGCTCGAGTTCGAAATGAAGTTCCTTGACCACAACTTTCTGTACAATCAGACCAATCAGACCATTCACTCCATTCACCGTCAACTAGCATCAGAAAATATCAATATTCAATTTAACATGAAAAGATCCAAGAATATATATATTTTGAAAAGTTAAATTTTACTAGGGCAATTATTTTGTTTGCACACGATTCTCTCTATGGCTTTTCCTTCGCACTTTTTCCCCAGTTTCGAAGGTCGTGGTGAATCGCATCGTCTGGTTCTGGTGCTAAATCCATTACCGCATGTCCTGCTGCAGGCACTCCATTGCGACCACTTGCCCCATTTACCGTCTCCTAAATAATAGCAAATTGATTAATAATGAACATCTAAAAACTAAAAATAAAAAAATACTTTTAGAATGGATGTCGTCGCATGTATCGCATTGGAAACAACCTGGTGCGCTCCCAACTCTGGTCAGTTTTTGTGAAAAACCTACAGCCGATCCTATTTGGCAGCATTCTTCGGCACTGCTAATTTTACCTTGCAAACGGGCTTTACATCCAGCTATTCCATCTATACTGCACTTTTCTACAAAACATCTCTGAGCCAAAGAAAGTCCGGTTAGACAATAAATGATCAAACTGCCCAATACAAAACCCTTCATTTTGCTCACTTCTTACACAAATGGGTTAGAAAATACAAATAATTTAATGGTTTGCTATTCTTATCACCAAAATTGAAGGAAGTTTATGCAGTTCGTTAATTAGTGATTTAATTTAAAAAAAAAACAAATGTTATTATTCTTAGAAAATACTTTTATAATCAAAGCATTACAAAACAGCTACACACAATTGATTACACGTATAAATTCTTGATAATTTAAACTTCCTTATTTTCGCCTTTAACTTTAACTACTGATATATGCAGTACAAATAGTAAATATTCCTGTTGCTAATAAAAATTCCTGGAAAATAGGAAATGAATATCCTTTCGTTCTAATACTGAAAAGTTATTTTATCTAATCATAACGAAAAAAAACTTAGAGCTAATTGATTTCCATAGTATTAACATATGTGACCTCATCATCGTCAGGATATTGCAACGCTAAGTTATCAATTCCTTGGTCTTTATCCCTAGTTTCATCACCCGAAACCATGAATACAACTTGCATTGACTGGGATCGTTTGTTGTTAAACAATTTTGATAACCTGAAGTATAAATCCTCAAATTAAATTTAACATACACAATCCTCCAAATATTGTTACCTCTTGCTTTTCTCTTTACATTTCCAGTGAATGCACACAAATATAATGATAAATATTGTTGCCACAGCAGCAGCACCCACTACGATGAGAATCGTCACGCCAACTACAAAATTCATTAAAATGTCTCAAAATCATTTTAATAAAAATAAAAAAGTATAAAATTTTTACTTTTCCTTTTACTAGAAGTGCAAGATTTAGCTTGGCATGGATGATGGTCGATACTTTTGCCATGACAAGTAGATCCATAAGGCAGTCTTATACAATGTCTTTGCCGAATTCTTACTCCAGTGCCACAAGTTACATTACAAAAAGTAGATATCGTCCATTCACTCCATCTGCTTTCGAAACGAGTTTGTGTAGAAGAAGCTGAAATAAGAGAATTTCTTAATTTAATTTTTAAAGCACTTAAAAATAAATTTTATCAATAACCTACTATTTTCGCAAGGTTTTATAAAACAACTTGCAACATCCGAATCGCCGCCTTCGCATATCCCAATTTGCGGTGGAAGACGACACGACCGATGTCTTTTCTGAACACCGTAGCCACACGAAGTACTACAAGCAGAGTACGGAGACCATTCTGTCCATACTTGATAACCTATTAAACTGATTATAATTTCACTATATTAAATTAAAAAAATTACTACTACTTGTCGAATGAAGACGATAACAAGAAGTGCAAGTATAATGGGCAACGTATCCTTCTGGATTAATAAAAAGAGTCAAATTTCTTGCATAACCTCCATCTGGATTATTTTCGCAACAGGCTTTTGGTGATGGTTTCCTTTCTTGTTGGACATTCCAACAAGCATTATGTCTTGCACGATTGTAACATACAACGGATTCTAAATCCCTTTTTCAATATTTTATAATGAAAGAATAATAGAAAAGTAATTACCACTTTCGATGTAATTATTGCAAGATGAACAAGAAGTGGACTGATGATTTGTCTTCAGATTGTAATCATAAGCAGGGTTATTCGACTCGGTATATCCCATTGCGTCGTAGTGTTTGCAACATAAACGTCCCGTGTCTGCTAAGAAGTAAGTTGTGTCTGGGTAACACAAAGAATCTATCATTTTGGTGTAACAGAATCCACTATCTGAAAAACCAAATGTTAAAAACAAATAATAAAGGCAATAAATAATAGAAGCAATAATTGATTTTGAATCCATAATTTACGCATTACCAACATAAGTTATAAACTGGACAGAGAACAAGAAAGTTCGATACAATAATTCCATAATTATAGCAAGAAAACCGGATATAAATGTGAGGAAAAATGAAGGTTGGTCATCCGGATGATCAGGAAATATTTCCTTTTCCAAAAAATTATTTTTAATTTAATCAGTTAATATCCAAAATAGATTTTTTTTCATTTTTATGAAAAAGAGGAGAGGAAAACCTCCCAAATTAATTAAACAACAAATTAGTACTACTTAATGGAACTATAGAATTGACCTCATAACGTAATAGTATACCCAAAGGGTTAAATAAAGTAGAACGCATAAAACCCAAAATAAGAACTTTGCTCCATGCATGTGTCGTCTCTAAATTTTAAAAATATATTTCGAGTTAATCGAATATTTGCAAATGTTTATTTTATTTTTGTAATATAAACAAACCAACCATTCCTCGAATTATTGCGGTTATTTTTGTTTGAGGAAAAAAACAAAAAAAATAAAAATATACAATTTATGGAGAAACTGGATTCTTGATAACAGTTTTATGTCGTGACTCTTCTGAGAATCGTGCTTGGAAAAAAATTTTACACCTGCAAACTTTTCTCATGTGTATTTCATGTCTCGAGATTTCCTGCAGAGAGATTAGGATGCTACCACTGCGTCATCCCTCCTCTCAACTGAGAACTTAATGAACAGCATATTTAAACCGCGCACAACTCATCTATTACATGTGTATATATCAACCAAAAACAGCCACCTGCAAAATTTAAAAAACTATAAATAAAAAATAAAAAATCATTTCACCCAATCCTAATTAAATTTAAAAATTTTTTTTTTTAAATTGTTCTCTTTAAAAATAATTAGTGTTTTGTCAGTTCGAAGAGAGTTTTTCCTTATTTCCTTTTAAAAGCACCACACACGAAGCGGTTTCTTGTGATCACAACTAATTAGACTAGATTTGGCAGACTACTTACTACTGCCAATGACTCAGGTTTCGAGTCAAAAGCAACATGACGCCCTAATGCGGGAAGCAACACAGTCCGCACTATTGGTGCAGACTCATCAAGTGTCTAATTAGAGTGCGCCCAGTATAAAATTTCAACCCATTTTCAATTGTAGACAGATTTATTGCTTAAAAAATTTGAAGTAAATAAATCATTTTTAAATTGCAAAAATCTATGTAAACATTCGGAGTCGTATTTCCTGAAATTCTCACATTCGTTTTCTTTTTTTAATAAAATAAAAAATAATATAGGTAAAACGTGGTTCGTAAATCTCAATTGGCCCGTTCATTTTGCTCGTGACACGCCCAGGATGCGAAGCAGAGTTCAACATTCTCACGGAAAAGAAATATTAATACATGACTGCTCACCTCTTAGTAAAAACTTGATTGTATTAAATTCAATTTGTGGTCTCTCTTTTACCGGGTATATAAAAGAAATCAAGCGAGCACTCTGACCTCGAGATATTTCAATATATTGTACTGACCATGTCATCTCTCTAATTAGCTTGACTGAAATCAGGAATTGCTTTGTGGTGTGCCTCTGGCACATCCCTAAGGACGTTATTAAAACAACACCATTGCTTACGAATTCTGGTCTCACAAAACAGCCACCTGGGCAAAATTGAAGCCCGCTGGCCATTATTTTTTCCTTTACCTAACAGGTGGTAGTGCAAAAGAGGGCAGAAACCTTGAACCGAAGTCACATTTCACAGGATCCACCGAAAGAAGGCAATATACAAAAATGCATCTTATCTACAAATACCTGTCACGAGTAGAAATAATTTCACGTAAAAATGATTAAATACGCACGAATTGGTGTTGGCTGGCTGTATAATTACAAATGCTTGTATATTCTTTTCTAATAGTCTTTATCAGTAGCTGAAATGCATCAACTGTTAGTTTTTTTATTATTGTTATTTTTACTTTCGAATGAAGAAGAATTGCCAATGAGGCATTATACAATGGTTTCCTTGAATCCTATGGACAATGATAAGTTAGTAGATGGAATCAAGCGTGGTAATAGCCAGTTTTCAAGTCGAAATAATTAGAGGACATGTTGTATTCACGGACCATTAAATTCTTTTCCTTGGAGAAACAAAGGAAAAAATAGCCTTCTATTCTGAGAGTGAGGGTGGTTGTTGCTTACTTCCCATGTCTTTTACCACTCATCACCTACTTGTCGACTTACCCACTCTCCAGACTCGCCATGACGAGGCCTGGCGCCTGCGTCTTTGAAACTTTAGACCTTTTTTCACTCCACTGCCAAATCTAATCATTGACATTACCGACTGAACAAGGGGTACTGCACCTGTCACTAGGCTCTATTTATGTGCTGAGGGTGACCAACTTTAGTCGAAATAAATCAGGTCATCTCAGTAACGAGAAATTATTTTTATTTTTCTAACTTTTCCTATGAATAGCTCGCCAAACTATCCGATTTCCCAGCCAGCCAATACTTATCTAATACATTAAACCAATCATCTCAACCTTCTAAAAGATCTCGGTAATTAAAAAGTCGTCAATTTTAGTTCTTTACAACGGAATGCATTTACTGGGTTCGTTCGAATGATGCTAATTGCCAATTTAATTTCATTAACTCGTCATCCAAAAAGTAATGTTTACTTATCTAATTTTATTCAGATAAGGAGTGCATTATGGGATTGCCAAACTCGCATCTCTAACAAGATTTTAACTCGATAGCAAAAACTCTATGCTGAACTGCCAGCTCACGCGTGCTGATTAAAAGCTGCGTGCTTGCCCCTGTCGCTTCCTCCTGATTGGCCTGCCTGGCCTTGTTCCCGAGTGGGCAAAAACTCAACAGGTAGAGAGAGGGAAGTAGTACAGTCCCGCGGACGTAAACCGGTTGAAACACTGCTCGGCAGCTACAAGAATCACGGTTTCAGCACTATAGCCCCGCTCACATTTTGAACTCTCGGGTGTCTGTTTCTCGAAAGGTTGAGGCGACTTTGCCTCTCTACTAAATCGTCTTGACCATGGCTAGTTTTTTAGGCCACACCTCGGCACTGTTTCTCCTCTTCACTTCGTGTTTGTTTACAACTGTATTTACCCGTTTCCACAACACGACCAATACCAACAGATCATCTAGTGATAGACTTTCCAACCAAATAGCTGGTGAGTTAAACCAATTAAACTAAAAAAAAAAAATTCGTACATAAATTTAGTAAATGTGTGTCAAATTGATAAAAAAAAAGGTAGGTGAGATCAAATCAATGTTACGATTAAGAGTAACTCCAGGGAAGACAGCAGGATATCATATTCTTCAATGCTTATCTCGTAACCCCATTCTCCTTTTAATACTTTATTTTTAAAATGTGATAGAAGACACGATCGCTATAAATTAGTTAGTAATTCAATATTCTCACTAAATTTTAAATTATTATATAAAAGGAGTGACTTTACAACTGCACCTTATGACCCTGACCAAATAAAACTCTTTTAACTTGTTCAATCTTGTTACTCTCACCACGCAGCGGGGAAGATGTTATCTGTACGAGGATGCTTTAGAAAGACTCTTTTACCTTGTCCGAAAGGTGGTGTAAAGGGAGCAGCAAAATATACTCTTGACGGCCTTGTGACTTTAAAAGGTCCAGTCACACTTGAAATCCTTGTCATTATTTTACACTGTTTTATTCATTCATATAAACATTTGTTTCCGAGTCATACATTTATTAAAACTGCACTTTGAATGTATTAGAGCAAAGGCCAATTTCGAATGCAATTATAACTGACTTCCCAATTCCCCAAAGGGAATAATATAGTGAATAATGTCGACTGGAATAAGAGAATCAGTCATGCGTATCCATTAAGGTATAATACAAAGTGTTACATGAAACATTGGTCCTCGAGCAACTTACCTCTTTCACAACATTTCGTTTGAAAAAATTATTTTAAAAAAATTGCAATTCTTTTTTGTGCTCCAAATCTAAATAATTTTTAATTTTTTTTTTATATATATCAATTCGTTTTAAATTTAAATGATAAAATTATGGTAATTTGTAACGTAAACTGAGTATAAATTTTTTCTACTTTTTAATTCGTTCGAGGAAAAGGAAATTTAGTGGTTTGGTCTTAAATGAATCCATTTGTAAACATTGAAAAAAGGGTGAATTAAATTTCATTATTTTATAGTTTTATTTCTTCATTATATTACTTTGAGTTTACCGAGTAATTTAAAGGTGGAGTTTAATTTTTTATTTCCTATGTTTCTAAGTACTCTCAATGTTATGACATCAAATTTAAACATAACTTAAACTGAATGCAAATTGCTTTTGGCTTGTCCTTTTAATAATAATAATCAATTTTTCTATTGCCATAGGTCATGATTCGTAAAAATCTAGTCTATCGATCAATTAAATTAGAGCAAAATTCCTAAAATTTTAGATCGAATGGCTGGAGTCAATTACATAATACGATTCTTATAATGCAAAATTTAATGACCAGTGTGGCCGGCTAATGGGTCGTTATTCCGACGAGTTACATGACAAGTGAGAGCAGCAGGCCATTGAGGAAAATGGGAAAATTAAGACCCCCTGCCGTTCCATGATAGAAGGAAAAAAATTGTTCGGATCACTGCATAATGTATCCTATATACACACTTAGTATGAATAATAAGAAAAAGCTTAGAAGGCGGAGGAGAAGAGGATGAGGTCAAACGTGATTCTTGTTTAAGTAAATCGCATTTATCATTCTATAGTATTTTTCAATTCATTGCCTTGAATGTAAATAAACAAGACATTTATTTTTTCATATAAGTAAGTTCTCTAATTTCAAATCACACGTAGAATTATATAGCCCAAAGCTTGTTTTTAATGAGGTTTCCAACTAAGCTATAAAAACTTTTCCAATCAACTCTTTTAATTCCAAAAATAAGTACTGAGAATTGTAGGCTAAGATTACTTGAAAGCCTCAAAGCAATTTTCAACGTAAACAACAATTGAAGCATTTTAAAAAATGTTTAATTATCTTTCAAAATTGCAAATTAAACGAGAAAATTTTTTTTATATTAAATGGCAAAAAATTCTAAATTTATTATAATTAAATATACTGAATGAGAGTTGTTTTTATAAAGCATTTCCCACCCACGTCGATGGTCGACAAGCACCAGTTTTAACTCTAAGAGTTTTGGTGTGGTCTGCTTCCGGACTCTGTTTAGATTCACCCCAAAACAAATACTGAATGTGTGATGCTCTTATTCAGTGCGGTCATTTTGTAGGCAGATCACATTCCGAACCAATTCTTGCCTCTCATTAACCAAGCAATATAAAAAAAACCGCTTATACGAATGATTAAACTCGCTTGACCTTCAAAATAATAGATTTTTACGTGCAAACCAGTTATTAAGAAAAATAAATAAATTATCGAATACCCTTTAGACCCATCGGGTATAATTTTATTGTAATATTAATAAACTGAAATGATAAATGTGCTGGTCTAAACGGGCGAGATTTTAGAGGTGTCGAGGTGAATGGTGATTTAAAGCTTAATAGTGACAAGTAAATTGCTCGTTAGATAGTGAAAAAAGTCGAATTAATTGAGTCGTACATCAATAGAATGAGTTAATATTATTTTCAGTAACTCATATCACGTCATGATCATTCGACTCGAATTTTTGCGAGGACGAACTTGTTGCAAACCTTGTACAGGGCTTGACTTCATAAAACATTCGTTGATAAACATCTGACGTTTCTGCCAATATAACCCACGCACTACTCGTGCCCGATAACACTTCCTCAAATATTAGCATTTTTACTCGATTCATTCACCATGCAATTTAAATAATCACACTTTGAAATGATGTATTGCTTTTCTTTACATTCAAATATTGATGAATGTAAATCTATTGTTAAAAATTAACCCGAAAACCTTGGAATGAGAGATATTTATGTTGTACTTAAAAACCTATTTTAAATCGATTGTGAGTTTTTATGTATTGAAAAAATGAAATTTTTTTTTTTAATTTTCTTTTCTAAACTTGATCAATTTATGATAAGATTTTTTTGATATTCATTACACATATTATATAGATAAGCCGCCCTAAATTAATAAACCGACTGCCTTACCTTGAGAAACGAAAAATTTCAAACGCTTTTTGCACTAAAATAATGCATTTTCCTATTCAAAGAACGTCTTAAATTTTTTTTTAAACAGTAAACACATTTTTATGAAAATTCATTGCTGCTGGGGATAGTCATAAAAGCACTTAAAAAATGTGTAAGAGTGATAAACTGCTTAAACTTTAATCCAATTAACTTCCATTATACTTAGTATTTTAACCTGACTTAACTTTTAATGAACATTTCCTAATACCTATATAAACTCACTTATTTTATTATAAAACTGACAACTATTAAACTCCCGAAGATTTAAAACCATAAATCCTTCACAATCCTAAAAGAAAATGCCATAACCTTAAATGCATTATATTTTAATTTGAATTTCTAAAATATTTTATTCAGTCTAATCCTCATGTTTAATAATCTCAATCACTTTGTTTATATGATTTTATAGGATTTTAACTCGCATCTTAAAAAGCGATTTTGAATTTTAAATTAATGTCTTTTATTACAAAGTAATTTTTTATCAGCCCCTTTGGGCAAAAATACAAATTTAATGTCATAAATCTCAATTCATGATTTTGCCTCCATAAAAAAAATGTGGAAAAACAAAATCATTTAATTTTAATTTCAATATTGAAGGTGCACACATCCGCTTTATATCCGGTATCACTTTATTTAGTATAATTTTTTTTCAATTTTATTAGATGAATCACCTTTAGGGTGCAAAGAACTCCGGTCGAAGAAATACATTTCTGACGGTTTTTGTACGTCAGTTCGTCCAATCACCGAAGTGGTTTGTTCAGGATTCTGCTTACCTGTCAACGAATTGCCTTGGTACACGCATTATGCTAAGCTCTTATCATCTCGTAAAACGGCAGACGAATGGCGTTGCATTGATGATGTGATCAAGAATAAGCGAATTTATCTTCTGTGTGAGAATGGGGAACGACGATCTTATCATATTCGTGTTGTCCGATCGTGTAAATGCAAGAAGTATAAACGGTCTCATAATAAAACATCTAGGAAAAGGGATAAAGAACGACATCATCATCAACACAATTAAGTTTTTACTTGTGAAAAATGGAGATATTAAACTTAATTAAACGTATAATTTTATAATTTTTTTTCGGTTTGAAACAGCCAAGGCCGAAATGTGCAATTATACAACGGAAAAAAATACGTGACTCAAATAAGTATGTACAGGTGCTGTAAATGAAGTATTCAGTGCTAAGAAATAGTATTTCCTATTATTGTGTACTTACGTTTTAATAATGTGGGCAAATAGTGTAATAGTGCAGTGCCAGAAATCAGTAGAATTTAAAATAAAGGTTGTTTTCGATTTATATTTATATTCTGTTCAAATCTTTTCCAAAGCCTTTTCGAGTTTGTTTTCTTCCTCTACTGGTTTTTACCTAAATGAATTTAAATATTAAAATGCCGTAAGCAAGTGTAAATGTTATTTAAAAATTACCTTTCCATGTATGAGTCTCTCTTAGGAACGAATTAAATTCATTTCCATTTTTTGGTCAGTAATATTTTGTTTTCTGATTTAATTAACAAGTAAGTGCGATCATGTATCTCATGCTATAATAAAAATCACTGCATATCGTAAAAAGTCACACAAAAGAATAATTAGCTACTTAAGACTTACGTTTCGATGCAAAACTTCTCATGTAACTGATTCAAGTCAGTGCCATGCCATTAACAATTAGCAATTGCGACGCCATATTCGGTGAAAGTCTTGATCTAGGCATC
>JAQFZU010001848.1:0-11501 GCA_034696185.1 Henia vesuviana | reverse complement strand
ATCAAAACAAATAATCAAATACAATGTAATAAAATTCGACAAATTCAGGAACAATTGAATAATTAATTTTAGCTACAAAGAAGGGGCATGTTCACTTACGGTTGCAATTTCCTCGATCGGAGAATCGTTTGCTGTCACCTCGATTTCGTCGAGTGCCTTCCACTCGTCGTTACTAGTGTCGACGACTAGTTTGTCGAGCGCTGCCTCAATCTCATCAGCTGAATGAGTTTCTTCGGAATCTGCTGTTTTTTCACTTTTAGATTTTGGGTCCGCCATGGGACGTGTGTTCTGTTTGCCGGTTGAACTTTTTATGTTTTCACGTGTTTATGTTTGGATTCAGCGGCTGTTGACCCCGTAGCGATGACGTCATCCTCACTACTTGGTGTCAAGTCTCTGTTGAGGGCACGTGACGTCAGTCGTCTTAGTTCCGCCTTCAACAGGTGGTGTCAAGTTTTTAATCCAAGTGTGAAATTTTTTCGCTCTTGAGTCTTGACACGAGGTGTCAGTTTTTTTGGCCATGACAAGCGAATTTTCCGCTTGTCATTTCCACGTATTAAATTTTTATTTCCTCCCGACGATTTTACCATCTTTTATAAACGGATTAATTCGTTGAGGGCGCAGATTTCGTTTCGTGACTATGGTAGGTATTTTTCTGCGTGATTTTCTTAATGTTTTAATTGTAGCTTTATCACAATCAATTTCATTGGAACTGTCACCCTCACGTGAGTTTTGATCAATTTCTGAATTATTGAAAAAAATTTTTGTAGGTGTTGGATTAGTTATTTTGTTATTTGTTGTGTTTTTTAGGGTTTGTTGTATTATTTTAAGAGTTGCAGTTACTACCGCCTCCCCCCTTTCCTTTCCAAGCTCCTCGGGGTGGAAAAGAGTGTTCTGCGACGGGTTGGTGGAATTAGATTCAATCTGATTTTCCGCCCAGATTTCTTGAGGAAACTCGGGAATATAGGGTTGAAGTTGCGACGCTGGCGCAGCTTTGTGGACGACGTTATCGGAGAGTTTGCAAAGTTCATACGCATTTCTTCCGTGAATTTTAGTTATTAAAAATGGGCCTTCACGTAAATCAGCTATTCCAGCCTGAAAACCTCTATCTGCGCTTGATAGGACATGGGATTTTCGCCAAACGAGATCATTAATTTTATACTGTGCAAAAGGTAATTCGCCAGCATTTTTATTAATTCGTTCTTTCAAATCGAGAATATGTGCTTTCATGTGCTCAAACGTATTTTGAATTGTTTGTTCGAGTTGTTGCACATAAATGTGGGGATTTTTGTCATCCACACTGAGAATTGAGTCTGGGATTCGATGGTCCCACGGGACTCTCAATTCCCTTGCGAAGTTTAAATACGCAGGAGAAAATCCGCGGGTGCGAGAAATGGATGACCTGAGACTAAATGCGATCTCTCGCAAATACTCGTCCCATTTCGAGTGTATGTCTGTGAAGATGGATATTGCGTATTTGATATCTTGGTTCAGTCTCTCAACTGGGTTAGCTTGAAGATGATACGTTGAGATATTTTTGACTTCAATATCGAATTTCTTACAGAAATCGCGGTAAATTCGCGATAAGAATTGCGGATCATTGTTCGAGACTAATTTCTTTAAGAACCCAAACGTTAAAAATACGTCGTAGAGACATTCGACGATTTTTTTGGCTGTAGGATTTCTTAGTGGGTAAATTTCAGGCCAGCGAGTGGCTATATCCATAATAACTAGGACATAGGTATTTCCTCGCTTGGATGTGGGTTTAGGTCCCATGAGGTCAATGCTTAGACACTCAAAGGGTACGTAGGGACCTAGGGTAACTGCATCGAATTTATTTTGTCTTTGTGGTTTGCACGCTTGACATCGAGTGCATTGTCAAATAAATCTAACGATATCTTGTCGCATGTGTGGCCAGTAATAGAGTTGTTGCGCTCTATGGATTGTTCTGGTCACACTCGAATGGCTTGCTAAGGGGTGACCGTGCAATAACCACGTGATTTTAGATCGTAATGCTTTTGAAACCACAATTTTTAAAGCGTTTTGTTCTTTGGCCAAGTCGCTCTGAATTGTGGGTTGGTGTTTGACCAACATGCCAGATTCGATTGTATACGCTGAGGCTTCGTATTTAAACGCTTCTCTCTGATTTGATGTTAATATATTGATCGGGTAAGTTTCTTTTTCCAGAAATGTCAACCAATTTTGACAGAAGGGATTTTTTTTCTGCTTGTCGAGAATTTGATTTCTCGTCGGCGGTTGGCTGTTGGTTTTCTCGGATACCGATGCGAATAACGCTTGTAATCGTATATCTTTGATTCGGGGTTCAATCTTGGGTTGATAATCTCCCAATTTGTCGTCTGAGGTTGTTAGTAAATACCTCTGCGTCCAGTAATTTCGAAATTTGTTGGTTTCGATATTATCTGCGGGGATGGGCAATTCGTTAGCTTTGGGAATTATCCATTTTGTCGTAGCACTCGAACAATAGGCAATTTGGCCGTCACTATCGCCGAGGTTGTCAGGTTGAATTTTGTCGTTGATTGGTGCTCTGGATAACGCGTCAGCTACGACATTATATTTCCCAGGTTTATATTCGATCTCTATGTCGTTCGCCATAAGCTCTAATTGCCATCTGGCGAAACGACCTAAAAGTTCTTTAAAAGACATAAGCCATTTCAAGGCCTGATGATCTGTTTGTACCACAAATCTCGTAAATTCTAGGTACGAGCGAAATTTTCGCACCGCCCAAACTACTGCTAAACATTCGAGTTCGGTAGCCGAGTAATTTTTTTCGGCTGCCTGCAGTTTTCTGCTGATGAACATGCACGACCGGGGTGTTGGTTTTTCCTCGACTTCATGTATCTGAATTAGGGCGGCGCCCAATCCGACTTGACTCGCGTCAGTGTGTAGTGTGAATTCTTTATTTAAATTAGGGAGTGGCATAACTTCGGTGCTGGCTAACATCTGCTTTATTTTGTCGAACGCTTGTTGGCACTCCTCTGTCCATATAAATTCGAGATCTTTTGACAGTAAATTCGTGATGGGCATAACTATTGTTGCAAATTTGGGTAGGGTTCTATTAAAGAAATTCACCATGCCTAGGAATCGTTGAATTCCTTTTATGTCGATTGGCGTGGGGTAATCGGTGATTGCTTTTATCTTAGCGCGGTCGATCGAAAGACCATTTACACCAATTTTATAGCCTAAGAACGCTAATTCTTGCCTGCAAAATTTACTTTTAGCTGGTTGGACGTGTAATCCGGCATCGGCGAGTTTGGTCAGTACGATCTCGATATGTTTGAGATGTTCCTCAAATTTATCGGAAACGATGATGATGTCATTGAGGTATGCCCAGGCAAATTTATGTAGGGCTTCGCCTAGGATACGTTCGATCAGCCGTTGAAAGGTAGATTTGGCCTAGATTAACTAGGTCAAATGGCATGACGTTGAACATTAAGCGGCCTAAAGAAGAGTAGAATGCTGTTTTGACTCGGTCTTCGGGTCGTAATTCTACCTGCCAATAGCCTTTTGACAAGTCAATGGTTGTTACCCAACCGAAATGACCTAATTCTCTTAGAATTGCGTCAATAGATGGCATCTGTATGAGGTCAATTACTGTGACCGCGTTAAGTGGTCGAAAGTCAATACAAAGTCGGGGTTCACTACCGGCTCTCATAACGAGTACTGTTTGCATGGCAAATTCTCCAGTTGCTCTGGTAACGATGTTTGAATCCAGAAGCTCTTGGCATAACTTCTTAATAATTTCTCGTTTCTGAGGGTTGAGCCCTCGATACGGTACACGTACAGGTTTGTCGACGGTTAAGATTATTTCGTGCTTGATTAGGTGGGTGCGTCCTGGTTTTTTGTTTAGTATGGGAGCATACTTGGTCAGGGCGCGTCAAAGCATTGCGGCTTTAGTGGCGTGTAGTTTCGCCTCTTCCACCAGCGTATCAATGACATTGTCGTTTTGTAGTTGTGCATTGAACACTTTAAAATTGTAATCTTGAATGAAGCGGCGTAGATTTCGGCTCCATTCCTTTTGATCGGCCGATTCTCTTGTAAAATCTGGCGGTTCTGGTAATACTCGGGCTGCCCCGGTATTGATGAAATTCCAAGATCTCGTGATAAGGTTGGGTTGGATTCCTAATTTATGCATTAGGTCATTTCTCAGTAGTAAGAGATTGGATTTTTGGGGTAACACGATTGTAGGGTGCTCGATTTGACCATAATGCCATTTTATCGACAGATGGATGACTCCGTCAGATGAAACTAATTCGTCGGCGGTTTCTACTTTAATGTTTTGATTGACTGGGCAAATTTTCTCGCTCAGACCCAGTTTCTCCACTAATTCTAACGCGATGTAGCAACAATCCGCGCCAGAATCCAAAGTTCCAAATAGTTTTTCTTTCTTAATTTGAAGGGGAAGTAGAGATAAATCGGTCTCGGCATTTTACAAGATTGAGCTACGAAATGCCGATTGCGGGGTGGATCTATATCGACGGCGGAGGGTAATTCTCCACACCAAGTCGATACGGTTTCGGTTTGGATTGAGTTCGCCGCGGGTTGATCCGGCTCGGTGGCTTTCGGTCGCGTGTCGAGCTGAGTTATTTTCTCCGCAATTTCAGCCACTTGCGCCAAAGCTATTTCTGTGCCTCCGATATTTTTGGGATTTGCCTGCGAGTAATTAGCTTGTAGGGTGATCAACTTTGGTTCGGGTGCGGACGAACCGAGAGTATTTATTTTCTCTCTTTCGTCGTCCGCAGATTTGCGTTTTTTGACATTAATTCTGTCAATTTCTCAATTTGTTTCCCAAAATTTGTAAACTCTTGCCGCATAGAGTCTAATTCTCTCCTGGCGACAGATTTGGTGGGGCAGTCTCGTGCCCAGTGTCCAGTTTGGTTGCAATAAAAGCATCGATCGCGGTCGGTATTTTTCGTTCGATCGTTCTCTTTAGATAGGGTGCTTTTTTCAGCTCGGGGGTAATTAGGCTTCGCTGGATAATCGGGTTTAGTTGGATAATTGGGTTTAGTTGGGTAGGCGGGGTAAGCGGGTTTGACGGGATTCGGGTTGTGATCTGAACGAGGGATGAACGGTTTTCTTTCGGGGCGACGCATTCGTGGGCGGTATCCCGAAGTTGTTTTGGCGACGTAGGCAATGTTTACATATTCCTCG
This sequence comes from Henia vesuviana, assembly GCA_034696185.1. NCBI lineage: Eukaryota > Metazoa > Arthropoda > Chilopoda > Geophilomorpha > Dignathodontidae > Henia > Henia vesuviana. The sequence goes on along the minus strand of JAQFZU010001848.1, from coordinate 6,335 downwards.
TCGTCCTCGCCCCTCCAATGTACTGGCAATTTTTCCTTGGAAAAATCGGGTTTAGCACCTTGGGTTTCGGTTTCTTCGTCGTTCTTTGGCGATTTGATAGTCTCCGCCAAGTACGCTTTCCCTTTAACTTTTAGAAGTGGGAACGGGTTTCCTTTGGTTTTCTCCTGATTCTCGGGGACTAAATCGGGGGCTGACAAGGTTAACTGCCAGGGTGGTCGGAGCATGTTATCGGTGGCCTTAGCTGCAGCTTCGAGTTTGGCTTGGTAGTCCTTTTTAGCTGCTTTCTCCGCTGCAGGTAACGTAGCGTCGATGGTTAATGATTGGTTTGCGATAAAATTTTGTAATTGTTGGTATGTACGCGGGCGTGGTATTTGAACGCTGCGTAACGTTATTTGAGAGTATTCCGTGAAACCTCTCAAAACGATATTTTCCTTGGTTTTATCGTTGTATTGCTCGGCCATGTTGTTGAACACAACTTCGCATCTCTGGAGATACATACTGATCTCTTCTCCAGGAAGTTGTTTGAGTGTCAGTGCGCGGTCTTCGCGCACGGCCTCGCTTTCGCTGTAAGTTCTTAAAAATGTGTTTACAAAGGGCATCCATTCGGTGAAATTTTTGGTTTTGTTGGTCGTGAACGATGGATTTTTAAGTTGACGTATTATTTTGTATCGTTTTATTATTGTTATTCAACTCGTTTGTTTGTATTCATTATTGTTAGATTTAGTGCTTATTTGTAGTTGCATTGATTAACATTCATTAATAGTCATTTTGTAATAATTCATCGTTAAATTGATTAATGATTATTTGGATATCTTGTATTGTAACGGTAATCGAGAATATTTATCATTGAAATCAATATTCGAGAGGGATTTGATCGACAGAGGGAGAATTGGCATGTCAATGATACCTAGACGTGCCCATTCAACCTTGTAGACAAATATAAACCGATAGATAATGACTGGAAAAGATTTCATAAGATTAGTCGGGTTTAAATGCGTAATTCTGTTCATGGAAATCGACGAAATATTGATATTGGCGCCGATATCGATGTTCCAAGCGGTCAATATGACAGATCGATACTCTAAATTAAGGTTTCAATTATTTGTAATTTTGTTATGGATCTGTACGTTTGTTATGATATTATTCTAGTGTCAAAGGAATTAATAAAGATTGAATTTGCCAGGTCTTCTCAAATTAGTTGAGAAGAGTTATAACTGGCCTTTAAGTTTTGTAACTGTGGGGGGAATGACGTCATAGTGACGTAATTACCTTCTTCCTCACTTGCACTTACACTTACCTAAGAGGGAAGACATATTCTGTGTGTCAGTCTTAGAGATGTAGTTTTTAGTAATTTTCTTTTATAATAAATCAATTCGTTTAAAATGGTTATTGCAATTGATTATATACATCGAACCGATTTTAGAAGTATAAGGAAAACAGAAGACTAACAAGGCTACAAGATCCTCAGGTAACAAAAAACAATTGACTTGAAACCACAAGATGGACGCCATCAAGGAAAACTGACCATTGATTGAAAACGATTAGAGACGTTCTCGCGTTTTATTGAATGAGTCGGACTTGATTATCCAGGGCATGCAAGGAATTCCAGGTGCATTTACAACAGGTTTGAGCCCAATCGAGGGCTGGACCTGCGAGAACCACGATCAAACCATGATTTATCATGTAGTTTAGATCGACATGTACGGCGTTGGCCACACGTACAATCTCGTTAAAGCAACGGGCTCCGGCTTTCCATGTTTTGTCAAATTTTAACGGGTTTGCGAGATTTCATTTTATGTTAGTTGGCAATCTCGTTTGTTCCACCAAGCTTCTAGCGTATCGAGCTCTTTCCGCCTCAACCGCTGCGTTGCCGCTAGCGCCTATTCCTTGCTCGGCGCATTTCTCTCGCCAGAAGCTTTCAAATTGTTCTCGCGTATTCTGTAGGGTTGTTTCTTGGGGTGCGTTGAGTACACTTTCAGCTTGTACGATATTTTCGCCTTGGTTCGTCGGAGGTTCGTCCAGAGAGCGAGTGGAGCCTCGCTCTGGTCGACGTCTCTTCGGGTTTGGATGCCTTAATTCTTCGAGCGGAGCTTCCTTTTCCCGATTAGCGTCTGGTTAAAACAATCTTCTTTGGACGTTTTGCTTATCAATCAATTTTATGATGCGATCGACGGTGGTGAGGGATGGGTCCGCGTCGAAGTCCTTCCGATTCGGGTTGGCGATATTAGCTTGCTGTGCTCTATAGATATCCTCTATAGTTAGGAACTGCTGTGCCCCCAGTGGAGACTGGTGGCGGCGTGGAGGAGTCTTTTCTTAGCGCGGGGTTGTCCGGTTTCCGGGTGGAATTGGTTGTTGAGCTTTGGGTGGAGTTGGAGTTTTCTCGGGTCCTCCGACTACGGTATGGGGTAACTCAACAATGACACCCGCGATATCCGCCATTGTCATTCCTTCTTTCAAAGGGATATTATGAAAGGCGGCTAGCCGCACTAACAATAAGGTCTCCGCCGTAATGTTAACAGGTGCGGGTGTTGGTGGGGTGGCTACTGGTGGTGTAGCTACTGGTGGGTTAGGTGGAGTTACCGTTTTGTGGAGTTACCGTTTTTAGTGGTGTTGCGGTTTTTGACGCCGGAGACTTTTGTCTCGGTGACGTTGATGTAGAACTCGTATTTTGATTGGGTGGGGTAGGGGATAAGTTTTGGGAACGGTTGTCGGGTGTAGGATTAGGTGTTGATGTGTTTTGGGGTGACGGATTTCCCAATTTTGACGTTGGGGTCTAATTTGGATTGGGTACGGTTTCAAAAAGGGATTGGGAATCCAGCGATAAACTTCTGCTTGGGTCAGTAGTTCCCTTTTGGGTAGCATGACTGGATTGTGCGGCTCCGGCTGCACTTGAGTCTCCGGGCGGTTTTTACCGCTCTCCTTTTTCGGCCGTTTGCAAAGTGTCATTCGCTTACTAGTAGTGTCTCCTGGTTTCAGGGAAACTTGCTTTTTGTTCTTATCTGCCATTATTTTGCTTGCTATTATTTGAATTCTTGGAATCGATTATTTGATCCCGGACAGACTCCCAAGTGTCGTGCCTCCGGGGTTACTGAAAACTCGTTGAAATAGCGAAATAAATGACAAGACAAATTTGTTTAAGGCAAACAAACAAGCTCTGAATTTTTATTCTTGCAAATAAGTATTTGAAATATATACACTTTACAGTTGGGCCGGCGGTGGGCCATACAAAAAAGGTAGAAATATTTACGAAAGAGTTGGGTCCACGGGTGGTGGCGTCGGCACGCGTCCGTGCTGTTCTCTAGTCCTATCGAACGTTTTGGCTGTCGTCTAGGGCGGCTCGTCGCTCTGTTCCGTCCTCGGAATCTGCTGAGCTGGCTCGTCGGTCCTCTATCACTCCAATGGGCCTTGTGCGCTCCTGTTGGCTTGACAATTGAGGTCTTTGACGAAGTGCTAAAAGCAGGTTGTTCGAGGTTTGGTTTTGAGTAGTGAGTTATGATCTCAACTTCCTGCCTCAGGAGCTTAAATAGGCTTATAATCCTGGTGGCGAAGGCGTAGTAATCCGCCTTGCCAAACCCTTTTCTTGGTCCGAAAGAGAAAAGGCCACTAATTTGGGTTGTGACCTTTTTGGGGTCAGCAACCTTTCTCTGAAGTGAAGTGCAACGTCAAATTATGGTTTATTAGTTGTGTTAATTCAATTTGTTTAATTTCCGTGTTTTGTGTTATTACTTATTAATGTTAAGTGTAATTTTGTTTAATTGATATTTTCCATTAGGGAACTTTAGTGTTTTTAAGTTTATCTACTTTCAGGTTTACGTCGACCGACTTTAATTGGTATTGAAGAAACAGTGCACATTTAATTAATTCTTACAGCATTCGATTTCATCTCTAATCCATTGTGACGACATCTATTTCCACGACATTAGAATCAGATGACTTCATTACCAGTCGGCGATTTATTTAGTGTTTAATAATTCTTTTTGTTTTGCGCACATTTCATATGTAAGTTAGTTTAAAATGGAGTTATTGATCATATTGATCGATTAGTTTAAATACTAGATTCAAATTGGTGACATTTTACATTATTATAGTTCATGCCATTTGTGTGTTGAAGAGACTGATCACCTTTTCATCACAGGATGGGATGCGATCAATTGGTAAGTTTTAATTATCGAAATTACATATGTTTTGCGTCGTTAGTGTTTTTGCACTATTTTAGTTATAGTTGTCATAGTTTTAATAAAGGATATTATTGTTCAATGCAAAGGGAATTTAATTATCCGGAAGTTGAATTCAATTTGCATTTGGCGCGTTTTTGCCCTTGAGGCGATATTAGGCAGTGCGCATATTTTGTTTTATTCCTCAGTTCGCGATTGTATTAATTTAGTGTTTTATTATTTTGTTTGTCAATAAAAAATAAATAGTTATTCACTCTAGGGGATTCAACATTAGGTTGATCCACGATAACTAGAGTTTGAGGTTAAATTGAGCAATTAGTGATTGCTTACTTCCCATTGGTTAAGGACTATCTTCTTCAATATACCTTGTTGTTCTACCCTTTACACACACGATGGTAGACATATTGTGTATTAGTTAGTTTTAGTTTATTAAATTGATTTGTTATGTTTTTAATCCACAACCGTTTATTGGAAAGCAACATCAGTAATTATTAAGATGTCTCAACCATCAATGGGCATTGGAACCAATTGGTAAATGGTAATTTCAATACCTAATTGTCCTCGATGACTCTCGACTTTGTGCAGAGAACCTCCACAACCATTGATGTGTAAGAAAAATTCAAGATTTGGATCAGAAAGCCATCTGAGCATCCAGCATCTCGTCCATGAAAGAATCTACTATTAAAGCAGTACAGTACAACAAAGGTTATGGGTCGCAGTACCGCCAAAACTCCGCATCGAGATTCATCGAGTGAATAGTGTGTGTTTATGTGTCTAAAGTCAATTCATATTAATTATTAAAAAGTCAAAGTAATAAAAAAAAATTAATTCCTTGTCAATAAAATATTAAAGTGTTGTGTATGTGAAAAGGTGCGTGTAAGTGCATCGAGATATCTACAACGATTAGCGAAATTCGTCATTCGGTTAAAACCGTAAGTACTGTATCGTTTAACAAATTAAATCGTAGATGATCAATTTTGATATGAGTCATATGTTACAACATGGACACTCGAGCGTAATTAGTAATTATAAATTTAAAAAATCAATTAAAGGTCAGGACGACCTTTATTACAGTCGAGACACCATACCGGAACTGATTATATCTAATTGAATATTTCGTTCTAACGATAAATAAGAATCAAATATTGGCTTTATATTAAATCGTTTTTATTGATTAAAGATGGTGCATACAACCAGTTGATAAAATGGCTAATCACTCAGATAATATGAACATTGAAAAATTGAATGACAATAATTACTTTATCTGGAAAATTCAAGTTGAATGTTTGCTTGGCGCTAAAGGATTATTTGGATTCGTCGATGGGACTAAGATTGTACCACCGGAAACGGCATCTTATAAAGAAATTTGTGATTACAATAAGAACCTAGGTAAAGCATGTAATATGCTTAAATTAACATTTGATACCGATCGTTTAATGTTATTCAAAGTTGAAAAAAATCCAAACTCAATCTGCAAGCAACTTAAGGATTTATATGGCGCCAGATCAAAAGTCCGAATTCAAGTACTGAGGGAAGAGTTTGAAGAACTTCGAATGAAACCCCAAGAACAAATAGAGATCTGGCTGGGTCGTGTACAGAAACAAATTTGGTTGCTTAAAGAAGCGGGGACAAATGATTACTCGGACGAAGCGATTGCGTTTCGAATGATTTCACGACTCGACCCTAAATATAAAAAAATTGTATCAATAATACATGGATGGGATGATACCGAATTTACTTCAGAGATAAAGTATCCAAAGCTCTTACTGTCGAGTCTGAAAGGATTAAACATGAAGAGCAAATTGCGCTCAAGGATGAAGCACTAAATGTTTCAAAAATAGAACCTGTTTCAGGTAAAAAAAATTTTCAATCAAATAATGCTTCAAGCTCGAATCAAAACCCAAATTATTCTCGAAATAATAATTCAAATCGTTCCAGAGGAGAAATAGAATGTTATAGATGCAGAGGTTTTGGTCATTTTGCGAGGGATTGCGCGACAAAGGGTGTGTGGATATATTATGTTATATTCTGTTTGTATATTCGCAAATTATATTTAAAAGATTGGATATTTATTTGTATACTGAATTAACAAAGTTATTCTATTTTATATAATTGAATATGTATTTATATTATTATTATATAAATGTATTTGTTATACTT
>JAQFZU010001847.1:0-11505 GCA_034696185.1 Henia vesuviana | reverse complement strand
CTGATTCCAAAACTCAGTTGCCATTTTTTATCGCAAACCAAATTCCACTGTAATAATAAAAAGTGTTTCACAATTAAATTGTATATTAAGAAATTGAAAAGATTTTACTTCAGCTACAATTGATTTGGATTTAAAAGCTTCGTCGTATTCCCATTCAGTACAATAAGAACCAATAAGTGCAGAACATGACTGAGTAGTATAATTTACCACAGACGAATTGGCCAAACTTATTTCTGATTGTACCTAAATAAAAAACAAAATAGTTTTTGGAGTAAATTAGCAACATTTTTTTTATGAATGAAACAGATTGACTGGTATATACAAAAAAGCCTGTGAAAGGCTCTTTAAAAATATGATTTTATGATTAAATGAAAAACACATTTTTTCAAAAAAAAAAAAAGAATTTGTGTATTTCTTGTGAAATTTTAAAATTTTGAATTTACCCTGCAATGATGCTTAGGTGTGATTCCATAAAATATCATGACAAAATTATTAAATGCTAATGGATATGTATTTGACCATAGTAATAAACAAGCAATTATTTGATATCGACCGGGTTTGCCCAGCAAGTCAAGGAATTCGTCAACGGTGCGCACCATTTATCCTATTGCTGAGAGTTGATGTTTAACAAGTTCATGTGCTTCAACAATCGTTTGCATCCAAGTTTGAACTTGATGGTCTATATGAAATAATAACATAATAATTCTTAAAAATATAATAAAAATTAATACATTAATATAAAATTAAAAATAAATTAAATTTTTGCTTTATTAGTCTTCGAAGAAAAGAAAAAATTATATTAGAAATTTGAAAATAATTTAAGTAAATATCTTACAAAAATGATAGTTTTCTTACCTTTTGCCAGTACAGTTTAGTATTATCTGTTAGAATCGTTGAGAATTATAAAAATGAAAAATAAGAAATTATCTGATTAAAAATAGTCAGTCTAATATTCGTCTAATATTCAGTAGACAAAAATGTTATGTAAAATATTATATTGCAATTTAAGTAAATACTTTACTTTATGCATTTCAATGCTGTTTTATGTGGTAAGTAACTGCTTTTAAATGATGTTTTATGTTAAAGTAACTGCTTTTAAATGCAGTTTCCTTCATCTTATTGTGAAACATACTGTTATTTATAATTGTTTTTTTCTCAATTTGGTGTAGCAATTTTGAGGATATTGAGAATAAGTAATAGAAATTTCCTTGTTTATTTAAAACCGTCATCTTTAATTGCGCAAATTAAATTGTTAAAATCCGCATTTCCATTCATACTTTTAATGACAGATCATTTTTAAAATCAACATTCTAATTATTTCAGTAAAAATTGATCTCGAAATAGGTCATCTTATTCGCTTCATGTATTAGCAAACTAAATTTATTATATGACAAGCTTTTCAGTAAGGAATCCCAACTGAGCCAATTGCGTGCAGTCACAAGTACAAAGGAGATACTGATGTTTCATTAAACTGTTAAAAACACAATCTTTTATTCTAGTATTACTTGCATTTAATAATAAATACAATTATAATATAATTTAATTTCAAGACCAGTTGCCATGCAATTTCAATGGCATGCATAAAATGTATGATTAACACATAATTTGCTTTTACCATTCACTTAATGACTTGCATGCTGCTTTAAATTTCACTATTTTCCTTTCCAATATGCTAATAGCTGTTGTCATTCAAATACAGGATGTGTAATGTCATGTTATTGTGTTTCTTGTCTTCACAAGACAAGTTTTCATTGTTGAATATTTGTAGTTAATGTTTTAATGTTTGTGCAATGATGAGATGTTTTTTTCTAAGCATGTTAGTAAAACATCTTATTAAAACATGAGTAAGCTGTTTGAAGTTGAAATTTATATAATAGTTGCATTCAGTCATTTGTTTTATTCATTTATTTTGTTTGTCAAAAACAAAGAATTATCATTAAGAATTGTTTTTATCTATGAAAAAATTGTTTTTAAAAAACAAGAAGTAAACATGAAAAACAGATAATTGAATGCAGATAATATTTTGTCTTAAACAGTTTCTGCAATGTTTGATATGTTTGTAACATTTAATAAACAAATCAGTAATGTTACACACTGTTTTACTTATTAACATTATTCCAATAAATCCAAATTAACATTTAATCAACATTGGTTTTAAAAGTATTGTTAACATTGCAATTTAATTTAATAATTTATAAAAGTTACTTTTGTATAAATAACATTAATATAAGGTCAAATCAACATTATTTGCTCACATAATACTAACATAAAATCTGTGATGTAATCTTTAATCGTTTGTTAATTATAATTTGTATTTCTCAATGTGAACAGCAGATGGAGAGAATGAGGAAAGAAAGGACGAATGAGGAGAAAGAAGGAGGAGCTAAAGTTCTGAAGAAGTTATATAAGGAGGATGTTTGAACTGGAGCAACGGCTCTTTTCGACGATATATAAATGCGTTGTTATATTATTCTATGTATTCACTTTGTAGTCAATTAGTATTAAATAGTTTGCTTTATTCATTAACAAGTAATGCGTAATCAATTGGAGTTTAATGAGCGAAGAGACAGAGCGTAAAACAATAGAGGGAGAAGCAGACGTTTCACAATGTGCGCTTGAAATATTGGTGGGAAATCAATCACAAAATCAACATTTTAATTTCACAATTAACATTCAAACATTTGTACAACTGTCGTGCCTCGGAGTCGGGTGACTCTAATTAGTTAAATACGTATATAGGAAAGGACAACGCAATTTATTCACGCGGTTAAAGCGAAATAAGCAGAACACTAAACTATATGGCAAAAATAAATATACTCGGAATTTATTCCAGGTGGTAGATATCTTATTACAAAAGATATAAAGATAGCCGCGAGGGCTGTACAAAGGAATGGTATAATTCGAATAACACTTAACTAAAAGGCGCGTGGTTAGCTTACCACGCGTTAGACCTGAAGGCCTCGGATTCTCAATGTCGGCACGCGTTGGTGCTATGGCTGGACGGATCCTGGTTTAGGCTGATCCGGCGGTTTTGGCTGCTGAAGTCTAGGGGTTCAGAAACTTTGGTTGGTTCCCAACTAGGCGGTTGGACGGTCCTTGATCCTTGGGTCACTCCACTGGGCTCTGATGGCACTCTGTTGGCTTGACTAGTGAGGGTCGCTAAAGACTTATCGTGTTGCTAATAGCTGGTAGGATGGTGAGGAACTGATTCCGACCATCCGGTTGCAGGGTTTAAATAACAAAGGGTACCTGGCGGACGAAACGGGGTAATCCGTTGATCCGCGGGACGAGATTGGTCGGTGGTAAGTTAGCGAATGACGTCACTAACTTGTGATAACAAAGAATATCCGGGTCAATCTAAATTCCTTACGGAATGCGGATATTAACGGGGTCATAAGGAAATAGGTCATAGTTTATTTTTATTTTAAGGTACTAGTGAATCTTAGGGGATCAACAAATTAATCCATTGACTCCTTTGAGATCACGACACAACATCCAACAACATTATCACAATATTTCATTGTTTACTGGGTGCTCTTTCTTCAGATGCTCACAGTCCAAAGTCTACACAGCAACTGCTGTCTCTTTCAAGTGAAAGTTGTCACCTGGTCAGTCAATGACATTTTCTCCAAACCCAGGGTCACCTCATTAACAGTAAGTAAGAAAGATCCAAATAATGATAACATATCATCTTGTTTGACATTGAAATGTGGTGTAAAATGTTTGCATCCTCTAGTAAGCACACAAGAATAGCTTTTTCTACAGCTGGATCAATGTGACCGGGTCATCGGTACTTGAGATGATCAAGACAGATTTTATAAAATGTCAAAACCAACAAAATATCCTTATTGCTAAGAAAAGTGAAATTTAGCAAAATCTATAATAAGCATGTCTTTAATTATTTAATAATTAAACTTAAAATTGCTGCATTATTTTGATCAAATTTTCCGATTTCCAAACATGCTAACAGATCAATTCAATATTATTATCCAATTTACTTAAATGTGACTGAAGTAATTCAGCCGATTCCATTTTCAAAATAATTTTTTTCTTTTCATTTTCCACATCGTCGATTGTGTCTGGCATGCGCTTATGACGTGTATCTGGCAGAAAACAGGTAAGAAAAGCGGCAGTTATTCCCAATATCCCACAAATAAGAAATGGTGCTGGTTTCCACCATAGTGAGGCCTTAAACATGAATAATGCATATTCTATACATTCTATGCCTTGAATTTTTACTATTTACTTACAAAATGAACTATCTGAGGTGCCATAATACCACCTATTCTGGTAAAAACTCCTGAGTTTCCTAAACCAAGATTCCTAAAAAAATAATTCATTCTTTGAATATTCCCAGTAACTGCTTAACCTAACCTTACCACTTGCCTTATCACTGTTGGATACAGTTCGAGAGTATAAACGGGTAAAATGGTCCACGAGAAGCCCATAAATATAAGTCCAGAAATCGCAACAACAGTTGAAATAATTCTTATCACCCGAGTATCTATGAAAATACATTTGGCTGAGATACACTTAAATTGTTTTTAACAACACAAATACCTCCGCCAAAATATGAAAGAAATGGCACCATTATGCAAAAAATACCGGCAATACCCATTGTTCCAATAACCGAACGTTTTCTACCGACCCTAACCAAAAAAACATTATTTTATATTTCCAGAAATTGTAAAATGATAATTGAATACTTCCGAAGTAGAAAGAAATTGATTCCACTCAGTAAACTTTGAATACTGTAAGCAATAATCATACTTGCATAGATATTGTCAGTGAATGATGATAAAGCAAAAGAAATGACAAATGTAACACTAGATGCTGTAAACCTAAGTAGTCGAAAAATATAATTATAAACAGAAAATAACATTTTAACAATGATGTTTTTTTACCACATGTAAGAAGAAATTAATGTGAATTTCCTTATTTGTTTCGTTTTAAATAAATCAATCGCAGTATAAGTTTTAATATTAGCATTTTCTACATTCTTTGCGCAGTCTAAACACAGTTGATTGATTTGTGTGTTCAAGTCGGGACTCAATTCGAGTTTATTGAATTTTGCAATTTTGTGTGCGAGTGATTCTGCTTTGTCCACTTTCTGTTGAGTTATGAGCCAACGCATCGATTCGGGTATAAACCTATAAAACAGTCAAGTTGAAAACAATTTCGAAAATATAAAATGAAAATATTTGCATCAAAATTTACCAAAAATAAAAGTATGAAATGATCCCGGGAACTGTCAAGACTAATTGCACGTGTCTCCAATCTTCTAAAACCCATGCAACAAGTGCTGTGGTTATTATACCTGTTCCCCAAATGAAACCGCTTAAACTTCCAATCTTTTCTCTCATTTTAGTTTGCAGCATTTCCATCATCAATGTATAAGAACACATATGATTGGACTAAAAATAATCATTCACATAATGACAAATATAAAAAATTTCTACAAGATATCAATCGTGTTAGGGCAATATCCTACTGAACTTCTTTGCCACACCCATACAAAATTACATTGTATAAAAAAAAATTACTATTCATAATTTGCTTAAATAAGTTAAGTAAACATCTTTTTTACAATCTAATGTAATTCGAATCTGATTTTCTGATGCATAAATAAATTAAAAACTGATTTATTCAAGTTGGTATAAATGTGTAATGATAGATGGCAAGGTGTCTCTTATGTTCCAGTGTTTACTAAAAGCTGCTTATTATTTTAAAAATTTATACCTGCAATAATATGGCCTGAAAAAAGCGAATTGTCGTGAATAATATGTAATTTTGAGCAAAGGCTACAGCAACTCCTAATATCAACTGTATATAAATTCCAAACATAATAACGGGTTGACGACCAAATTTATCTGCCACGAAACCTCCAAATAGTCCCCCAATCATTACGCCCAGGAAGTACGTGCTGATTCCAAAACTCAGTTGCCACTTTTTATCGCAAACCAAATTCCACTGTAATAATAAAAAGTGTTTCACAATTAATTGTATATCAAGAAATTGAAAAGATTTTACTTCAGCTACAATTGATTTGGATTTAAAAGTTTCGTCGTACTCCCATTCAGTACAATAAGAACCAATAAGGGCAGAACATGACTGAGTAGTATAATTTACCACAGACGAATTGGCCAAGCTTATTTTTGATTCTATCTAAATATAAAACAAAAAGTATAAATTCATTTTATCAGGTTAAAATTCCCATATAAACCCATACATTTTCCCATAAACTTTTAAGAGTTTCAATGGGTTTGACGAGTTCCCTAACAACGATGGGAAATTTTAAGGGTTATATTACGGGGTTTAATGGTCGGTTATGGGTCCCAGCTTAAAATTCCCATAAAAATTCTTATATAGGACCCATGATTTTTAATGGAAATTTTTATGGGAATTGATGGATTATTGATGTGTTTTGGCCTATTTTCCACATTACCCATAACCAATCATCAAAACCCACAATATAACCCTTAATATTACCCCATCATTTTTATGGAACCTGTCTTCCCCATTGAAACTCTTAAAAGTTTGTGGGAAAATTTATGGGTTTATACGGGAATTTTAACCTGGGTTAATATGGTAAATAAGGCAAAAACACATCAATCCCTATAAAAATGGCGCTCCCTGAAATTCATACATCGAGATATACAAAAGGACCTATAAAAGGCTCTCTAAAAAACAATCTCATGATTACATAAAAAAAAAAACTTTTTTCAAAATTCAAAAAAATCTCAATATTTCTTCTGAAATACTAAAATTTTTAGTTTACCTTGCATTGATGCTTAGGTGTGATTCCATAAAATATCATAACAAAATTATTAAATGCTACTGGATATGTATTAGTCCATAATAGTAAAGAGGCAATTATTTGATATCGACCGGGTTTGCCAAGCGAAAGAAGGAATTCGTCGATGGTGCGTGCCATTATCCTACTGCTTTATTAGACTTTGATTTAAGTTGTTTTTAACAATTGTTTTCAACTAAGTTTGAACTTGTTAGCCTGAAATAAGAGAATAATTGTTAAAACTATAACATAAATTAATACAATATGCAGCAATAGGCTTCTTTTTATTGTATTTACAATAATACAATAAAAAAATATATTGCCATGTAAAATAAAACAATGCAATATAAAATAACTCAATGCAATATAATGTTATGCAATGAAATATAATACATGCATTGGTAAGTTAAAAAAATCTTTCAACTGATAAGTTCTTCAGATGAGTTAAATTTAAAGCTTAATTAGAATTTCCATAAACAATAGCTAAAGAATATAGGCTATCTAAATTTTTAAACTTATTTTTAGTCTGCTGGAGTAAAACAGATCATTGGTAAATGGAACTTATTCTTTTCTTATAAAAAATAGCAGTTATTTTTCCTATGAGAAAAAAGGCAATTATATAGTTACTGCAAACTAGTTGAACCAATTATTTAGTTAACATAGCACATACAAAATTTAGTTTAACTAAAAAATAGGTTCAACTATTTAAAAGTAACTATTTAATTGGATAGTTAAAGCATAATATTTACTTGTCTCCTATTCAACTATATTATAGGTTGCCTCAACCAAACTGTTTTAGAGTAAAATTATGAATAAAATAATGTATTTATGTATTTATGTATTTATGTATTTACTGCATTATTTTTCCTTTATCATATTGTGAAACATACTATAATTCATAATTATTTTGAAGCAGTTGGAGGATATTGAAAATAAATAATAGCAATTACATTGCTGAATAAAGTGTTTACCCGGCTGAAAAAAATTATAGAAATTCTGCAGAATTAGTTGAAAGAATTTGGCCCATTCTGCAGTTCTTCTACAGATTCTGCAGAATTCTGCAGAATCTCTGCACATTTTTTTCAACTGGGAACCTCATTTTGAATTGCACATATTAACTTGATAAGTATCATTAATGTTTTTTAAACTTAAATCTATATAAACATTAAACTTTTGCGATTTTTTGTACAAAATTGTAAAACAAAATTTCAAAAAATTAAATATTTAAAAATATTTTTTTTTTAAATCTATAGTAATAAATCTTTGTTTGACAGATTGCAAACTGCAAAACAAAAACATAAAAAATAAAAACAGGAAGTAATGGGTAGAATTAAACCAGAAATTGGTTGGTGGTTTGCAGATTTCATCCATCGTGATTGATTAAAAAGGGTAAAAACCTAATAACATTGAAGGTAACTTTAATGACAAATTTTGAAGTCATTAGATTGTTTTTACTTAATTTACTATTTAAATCTTCAATCATCTTATCTGTATCTTTCATAGCTTTCGAAATAAAAGCCCAAGCTATTATTCAGACTCCTATCTTTAGTCCATTGGAGTATGTAAGCAAGTATTTTATTTTGGTGAGGTTGTATAGGAAGAGAAAAATTTTATCATTGGTAAATGTAATTAAATTGATGTAGAAATTTTAGCAGATTTTTTTTAAATACATTTCCGCTATTAAAGCAAGTTTTAATAAGTTTTAATTTGCTAAACCACATGCATACAATTATATAAAAAAAAATTCATTTATACCAATAAGTGCCTGATGCATATATACTTTATGAATATAATAAATTCTTTAAAAAATGTACTCAAAAGTTATTAACAAACTTATATTTTTCAATTTTTGATATTAAATTACTGATAAATTAAAACAAATTTTAAATTTTAAAAATAAATTAGCAGATGATAGAAAAAATATAACCAAGAAAATAATGTTAAATCATTAAATTTTAACAGTAATGTACAGTACAAAAGACTATAAATCATAAAAAGAAAAAGAGAGACTATACCTATAACCTAATATCTGGTTCTTTATGAATTTGTATTTAGATTAAACTCACTTACCAGATTATCAGATTGTAGCCTGTGAAATTGTGAGAAATTATCATATATTTATACCGTGGGTGTTTAATTTTTATCTAGTGATTGCAGCACATGAAGGATCAGCTGTATGGTGCATGATGTCATATTTATGAAGTGCTGCAAGTAAAAAAACAACAACAAGCAAATCTGATAGATCAAGATGGCTGTCAACTTAATTTTATGTGTTGCAATTTAACTTGGATCTTGGTTCCAAGGAATTTGATAATTTTCATATTCTTTCAAATTGGTTTTTGGTATTTGTGTGGAAATTGTGTTACTTTTAGCTTTTCTGGGTAAAAAGAGTTATAAGAGACATTTTCAAATATTTCTAAGCTTTTTGGGATTTTTTTGGTAGTTTTGAATGTTTTGGAATTTTTTTGTGTTTTAGGTGTTTTTAGATTTTTTTTGGGGTTTTGGGTGTTTTGGGGTATTTTTGAGTGTTTACTGGTTTTTAGGTCTACCCATTTTTTATCAATCATTTTATCTGTATCTTTCATAGCTTTCGAAATAAAAGTCCAAGCTATTATTTAGACTCACCCTACCTTTGGTCCATTGGAGTATATAAGCAATTATTATTATTGGCAAGGTTGTATAAAAAGAGAAATTTCATTATTGGTAAAAGTAATTACATTGATGTAGAAATTTTAACAGATTTTTTTAAATACACTTTTGCTATTAATGCAAACCCAAGTTCAAATTCTCGTATAAACCCATACATTTTCTCATAAACCTTTAAGAGCTTCAATGGGTAAAATGGAGTCTTTAACAATAATGGGAAATTATAAAGGTTATATTGTGGGTTTTGATGGTCGGTTATGGGTAATGTGAGAAATAGAGCAAAAACACATCAATTCCCAAAAAAAAATCAAGGTTCCCATGTAAAAAAGAATCTAAATTTATGGGAATTTTTAGCTGGGGCAAGCCATAAATAGCTTTTGACAACTGACAAACATTTGCTTCTTCCTTTAAACTGATAAAGCTTTCTGGTTGCTCAATGAATACCAGTTCTTTAAGATTCCCTTAAAGATAAGCTGACACTACATCTCTATGTTTAACCTTAAAATTATAAATGGCGGCTACCGTAAGTATAGTATTTTAATTGTTGCAAACCTCACTACTGGGGAATATGACTCTTGATAGTCTATTTCTGCCTTTTGGGCAAAACTTTGTGCCACTAATCTTTAAACTTTGAAACTTTACCATTAGGTTTAGATTTAATCTTATAAACCCATTTAGTATCAATCACTTTTGTGTTAACAGGTCTTGGTACCAGTTTCCAAGTATCTCGGTCCTTTACAGCTTTCATTTCTGATTCCATAGCACTTCTTCATTCCTGGGAATATTCGGAATTGATTGCTTTTTGATAAGTGAATGGGGTAATATAATTTGGTGATTGGATAGCAACTTGGTCTACTGTCAAATCTTGTAAGGTGTCAAGATCGATTGCTGGTTATTTGGTTCGCATTTGGTCTCTCTGTTTCCTATGTTTGCGCCAATCGGTTACTACGTAAGGTTCGAAATGCTGAGGTAATTTAAGTGTCCTTCTTGAACGCAGCGTAAGTTCCGGTTGTGGCTGAATCGGTGCAGGTTCATTAGCTTAAGCTATTGGGTGCAAATCATCAGGCTTATCATGTGTCAGTGGTATATAAACCAGTTCTTGTGGGTTTGAAAAATCCTGATCATTTGTATTTAGATTCTTATTACTCATGCCCATATTACTCAAACCCATATTTTGTCAATATCTTGGATCTTGACAAAATATCCAAAAGTGCCATCAATTTTAATATCAGTCATCTTTGAAGTGTTTGCAAGACATACTTTAAATAATCCCTTACATTCGTCTGCAATTAGGGCTAATTGTCCATTCTGTGTTAATACTTGACAACTTTTACCAATAAATTTAACTTGCATACCGCATTTTAACATACGGCTGACAGAAAGTAAATTAGTTTTTAAGTGTGGTATGTATAATACATCACTTAAATCCAACACATTAATATCATTATACACTATAACTTTTAAAGAAATTTGGCCAATGCCTTGAGTTTGCAATGTTCTTCCAGCAGGTAAGGTCACATTTGTGATTGAGGTCTTTGATATAAAGTTAAATACTTCTCTTGAACTCGCCATATGTGCTGAAGCTCCTGAATTCAAATACCAATCAGTTATTGCACTTGGACTTTGGTAAATTTGGGCTGTTAAATCATCTATCTTCAATGCAAAATGTGACACAGTTCCTGATGTTTAAGCTTACCTCTTGCTCTTGCTCTCTTGCTCTCTTGCATTATCTCTTGCTCCAAATTGTCTATTGACAAAACAGCCACATGTTCTTGATCCTCGAAATAGTGATATACCTCTTCGTCGATTCGTGTTTTGTACACTAGTTGATGATGGAGATAGACAATCAATGGCTCTGTGTCCCAAATTATTACAGTTAAAGCATCTTATACTAGCTTTATTTCCAAAATGACCTCTAAAATTTCCTCTAATAACTTGTGGTCTAGTATTAGAGATCCAACTTGCACCTTCAACTAATGGTTCTTTAATTTCAGTATTATACTGCTCTTCATTTATTAAAGTTCTTTTCAATGTCTGAAGGGTCACTGTTGAAATTCCAGCTAAAT
>JAQFZU010001846.1:0-11505 GCA_034696185.1 Henia vesuviana | reverse complement strand
GGTAATTATGGTGGAGGATCTGGAGGATCTGGAGGTGGTAATACGGGTAATTATGGTGGAGGATCTGGAGGATCTGGAGGATCTGGAGGTGGTAATACGGGTAATTATGGTGGAGGATCTGGAGGATCTGGAGGTGGTAATACGGGTAATTATGGTGGAGGATCTGGAGGTTCCAGTGGCAGTTCAGCAGGTGGATATGGAGGTGGAGGTGGGGGTGGAAATAATCAGCAATATTCTGGTGGAAATCAATATCAAACGCAAACTGGCAGCAACATAAATGGTGCAAATGCTCTTCAGACATTTTTCATGAACATTAATGTAAATACTTAAAAAATTTAAAATAAACATTGAATTTTCTAAATTTTATTTATCTTTCTATTTATCAGGGAAAAACATCAAATTTTGCCTACGAAGTCGATGACCAACAAAACGACTTTCACAATCATCAGCAAACGGATGACGGTATA
Source organism: Henia vesuviana (assembly GCA_034696185.1). Taxonomy (NCBI): domain Eukaryota; kingdom Metazoa; phylum Arthropoda; class Chilopoda; order Geophilomorpha; family Dignathodontidae; genus Henia; species Henia vesuviana. The sequence goes on along the minus strand of JAQFZU010001846.1, from coordinate 11,038 downwards.
ACAGCAACAGGAAGCTATTCTTGGAGAGATTCAACAGGAAATTTAAATGTTGTCGATTACGTGGCTGATCATCAGACTGGTTACAGAGCAACAGTGAAAAACGATAAAGGAGAATCGCAATGGGGTTTTGTGAGTGATGACGAAGGCGATGATAATGGGAGTTACCAAAACGTTCCTCAAAATTCTGGCGGTTCCCAACAAGGACAATATCCTCAACCACAACAAAGTTATCAAACTGGAGGTGGCAATGCCAATCCCCAATCACAAACATATCCAAACTCAAGATCAATTAATTGGAAAAATGACAATAATGAAAGGCAAATGTTGAATAACAATTCAAATGGAAGATTTAATTGGATTCAATAATACATTTACAACTTTTACAAATTGTTTTAAAAATTGATTTTACAATTAAAATTATATTATTGTAAATATTTTTATCCTTGAATTTGATTAATTTAAAATTTAAATTTTAAAATTCTTTGTTTATTATTGATTGGTCTGATGACCACACATTTAACTTGTAGCAAACAGAGCAAATAAAGTAGACAAAACATATTCAACTGAGGTCAACTTTTTATGCATTTAATTCCAAAATTAATTTAAATTTATTTGAATATTTTATTATTCATTTTGATAAAAAAGTTGATTTTATCTATTGTAATTTCATAAAATCTGAATAATAAATTCATTAGCATAACTTTGTATTTTTTTCTTTAATTATTTGAAAGAAGCTTCTTGTTTAAAAGAACAATGCTTTAATTAGTTCAAACACAAGAAACTTTGTGTTCTACTTATTAAATCCCCATATAATTTGTTTTCTCATTTTGCTAGAAACATATTAAATATTCTCATAATTAAAGTCTGAAAATTTATTTTTTAAGTTTAATTATATTTTTTTAATATTTAATTATTATTCATAAGTAATTTCCAATTCAGGAATTGTATTATTTTGCATTTCAGTGCACATTAGAATATAATAAAGCCATTAATATTCATTTCTCCTCATTTTTCAAGTTTGAGGCCAAATTGGGAAAAATTTAATTGTGTCATAAATAATTGCATTGAATTGAACTAGAAAATGTAAATCACACTTGGCAATGAGTGATGGCAAATACTTGAAAAATAACAGGCGATAAATATTACATTGTTCTTCAAGACATAAGATTAACCGAAATAAACTTCTTATTGTATAGTACTTAATGGGTGCACAAGTGACCATGCAAAGACTGAGCATTGAAGTTCATTAACGATCCATGTCTAAACTTAGAATTATTTTTCACAAAAGTAGAGTTTATCGAGTAGTGGATTAACGAGTAAACAACCCTTTAAAGACAATTTCGTTTTTTGGTTTAACGAACCGTCGAGTGTGACCAACATTGTTATATAAATTCCCACGCTGAGCTTTAAAAATTCATTTGGAAATTAGAGCAGTGAACAAAACATAAGATGAAAGTATGTTGTATTGAAATTTTAAAAATAGAAATTTTATTTGTTCTTATTTAATTTCAGTTTATATTTCCTCTATTGTGTGCGCAAGTCGTTTGGTTTTTGTATTCTCGTGCTGAAGAAACAACCACAAACACGGTATTTATTTGCTTTTTAAAAGTTTCTATGAAATTTTAAAAATTTTATTTTAGACAGTGAAATATTTGGTCATTCCTCGCCCTAAAAATGAAAGAAAGGACGACTCTCACAATTCGACATCGCCTTATTTCGGTTTGGCATCCGAAAGAAAATACACTGAAATCCGATCTCCCGGTGCACCGCAAACCCTTAGGGGTAAGTACCAAAACAAGGCAATTGTTGAAATACCCAGAACAAGTGATGTTGCGGATGAAATGGATTTACTGCAAGAACAAAGTAAATACAAAAACCACTACAAATCCAGTTATGAACCGAAAACATATTACGAATATTCGGTTCATCAGTATGTTCACCAAGAACCGCATTATGAAAAGGAATATAAGTACCCGTCTAAGTATGAAAGCGATTACAGAAAATACGAATCTAAAAAGGAATACGACGAGTATAAAGAAGACGATTCTTACAAACCCACAAGTTACAAGAAGGAGGAATATAAAGAACCTTATAAACATGAAGAATACAAAGAAGAATATAAACCAATGAAATACAAGGACGATTATAAGCCATATAAGAAAGAAGATTATAAACCCAAATACAAACCACATAAAGAAGAATACAAACATGAATACAAGCCACACAAAGAAGAATACAAACATGAGTACAAGCCACACAAAGAAGAATACAAACATGAGTACAAGCCATACAAGGAAGAATACAAACATGAGTATAAACCACATAAAGAGGAATATAAACAAGAATATAAACCATATAAAGAGGAATATAAGCAAGAATACAAACCACATAAAGAGGAATATAAACAAGAATACAAACCCTACAAAGAGGAATATAAACAAGAATACAAACCACACAAAGAAGAGTATAAACAAGAATACAAACCTTACAAAGAGGAATATAAACAAGAATACAAACCACACAAAGAAGAGTATAAACAAGAATACAAACCATACAAAGAGGAATATAAACAAGAATACAAACCACACAAAGAAGAGTATAAACACGAATATAAACATGAGTATAAACACGAATACAAACCACACAAAGAAGAGTATAAACACGAATACAAACATGAATATAAACCTTACAAAGAAGATTATAAACAGGAATATAAACCACACAAAGAAGAATACAAAGATGAATATAAAGATGATGAAAGTGAAGAAGTTGATTACAAACCAATGAAACATAAAGAAGAGCATAAAACTTATAAAAAGACCTACAAAGCTAAAGAACATAAATATAAACCAATGGAATATAAACATGAATACAAACCAAAAGACTATCACCAAGAATACAAACCAAAAGACTATCACCAAGAATACAAACCAAAAGACTATCACCAAGAATACAAACCAAAGGGCTATCACAAAGAATACAAACCAATGGAATATAAACCTGGATACACACACCAATACAAACCAATGAAACATAAGGAAGAATATAATGAGTACAAGAAACCTTATTCAGATTCATATGGGGATTATTCAATGAGGGCACAAGCTGATTATTATGGATATAATGATAAAATTGATTATGATATTTTGCCAATAACATCACCAATGGAGTTTGTAACAGAAGTTGAAGATGCAATGAGTAGCAAACCAACAATAGCTCCTGTTGTGAAGGAAAGGAAATTAGATCTCTATGCACCACTGAAGAAAACCAATTTTGGGAAAAGAATAGACATGCTTGCATTGAACAAGAAAACAGAAAAAACTACAACAAAAAGTGTGAAAACTACACCCAAATCTGCAACTACTACAATTTTTTCAAGACTAAGACCACACAGGCCTCTTAGTCATCTGACAACTCATTGATATTTTATTAAAATTCCCTTAAATTTATAATTTTGTTATTATCAAGTTCCTTATACAAAACAGTGTATTTCAAAGATGGTTGAAGGTGTATATTTAAATTTTAAAGTGAATAAACTTTTAAATTTCTTAACATTTTTATTTTATTAAATTGTAAAATATAAAATTGGTTTTTATTTTTATTTTTCTTCTTTTTTCTTTTTCAAGCTTTTCTAAATAGATGTGGGGGACTAAGGATTCACATTCCATTTGATGTTCAATGGTGGAGAAATAGAAATAAAGGCCATTTTGGATTTAAAGTTTCAATGGCTTCTCAATGGTCCATTTGTAGGAAAAGAATTCCTTCTCTTACTTAAAACATAATTTCTATTTATTTATTTATTTAATTTATTGTTATTTCTTCATTTAATTCATTAATAAATAATATAACAAAAAATGTTGTTTTTTCAAAGCAAAAATATTTAGCGCCGTAAAGCAAGCCCATCTGGTGTGAATATTTAATACGAAGCTTTTAAAGCTACTTCAGCTTGTGCAAGTCATGGGTTTATATCAGAGCTGAGGAAGGAGCAGAGTTGTTGTTTTGATTTATTAGTTCGTATTTATAGTTTAAGAAATTAATTAGAGATTTAAAGACTGTGATTTATTAATATTTCTATCTCAACAGGCAGATTACGACTGTTGTTATTAACTGATAACCAGACAACGATGGCGAATAAATTTCAGATTATGACATCAAATGGACAATATAAAGGTTTAACTGAAGGTATGTAATTTGTATTTAAACAAGTGAAATGTTAAATTGTGAAAGTAAAATTGTGGGCAGCGACATTTTCTATGATGTCACATAACGGATCCCAATTGGTCTCAGTTGCGAATTCATTTGAAATATTGTGACGTCATAAAATGTGCTATTGTAACACATTAAAGGATTAAATAATGGTGAAATATATAATTTTAAAAATTCCTAATAAAATAAAATTTTAATATTTATAATTATCAAGAAAATATTAAAATTAAAAAAACAAATAAAAATTTAATAAAAGCAAATTAATTGAAAACGGACATAAATGCAATTCTCAAGTGAATAAAAGCACAAGAAAAATTTTGTGGTTTCCCTGAGGAACTATAGAGAATTTTAAGACTGAGCTTTAGGCTTTTCAGGTCTCAAATGGGAAACAATTTGTAGGTTCATTTAAGAGACCTTTTACTAGGATAGTAATAGTTTCAAATGAACTATAAATAAAATATGATTATTTCTCTTATAATTTAAAACGTGAAAATATACAACTTTTATTAAAAGTCATATAAGGTAAAGAGCTTTGAACGCAGCTAGTGATTAAATCGCAGTGTAATTATTAGCAATTTTAGCTATTAATTTGAATTATTTATTCTAGAGGTTAGCAGGTGGCAGCACCAACTCAAATGGGTGTCTCAGTCTTTATGCAACCTCAGTGGCAAACTGGGGTTAACTAATAACCCTTTTAGAAGGTCCCTTGAGTGATAATCATTTCAAGTTGCTAATATTAGAATAGGTTGGTATTAAATTTTAGGAAATAGTTAATTTGAGCTTTTCTACTCAAAGTGTTAAGCAGTGAAGTCCACTTGCGCGTGTTATTAAAAGCACTCGGGTCAGAAGTCGATTGCGAGACGTCGTTGAGCAAAGGATCGGAGTTCATGTGCCGGGAAATGGCACGCGAGAATCATTACGAAGGCGATTTTAAATGGATGAATCGGTTCCCCCCACAATCGTTATTCATTTCATGCATTTTTGATGCAGTGAATTTGAAATTTTTGTGAATTTATTATGATTTGTAGGTTGATATTTAAATTGAATAAGAAAAATCATGGAGTCGATGGATGATGAAAGTCAGAATTAGGCGGCGTTGATTTAAATTAGAGCGCGGTTTGACACGAGTCATTGTCATTGACATAGAGCTGCACAACCGCACGCTTCACTAATGACATTTCAACTGCCAAGAAAACTTGTTATTGGAATTACATTCAATATCTTAGAATGTGCAATTTCAAACAGTCGAATTCTCTCAAGTTTAATTACAACTGAATAAAATTAAAAGTTGAAATTAATTTTAAATTTAAATAAAATGTGAATTTTTAATTTGGTCTTTTGACCTTTGTAAATTCAGTGGAAGATTTTGTTTTTCTTTGTTTTGAATTGTGTAGCATTGAAATTTGCATTTAAACTATTTAAGATGAAACTGGATGAAAAACAAGTTTTATCTTTGCATTTTTCTATTTGATAAAGGAAAAATATTTTATTTTTATTATTTTGGTGTGGCAATAATTGTTTTGTGTTTGTATTTGACTGTTGATGGATGTTTCAATTGATTTCTCAGTTTTCAAAGAATAAGAAATTGCATTTTGCACAAAACTGACAGAATTTTTGATGTTGAAAGTATTTCTGTTATCAAAACAAGGGTTTTTTGACATGTTTTCGGGTAAACAATAGCAAGTTTTGAAAAGTAAACAATTACAGGTCAAACATCGATATAACGAACTTGCATATTGCGAATTGTTCGATATAACGAACTGTATTCGTTGGTTGGTTTACCATAGAATTAATGTTAAAAAAATCTGATATAACGAATTCCGATTTAACGAATTATTGCTTATAGCGAACAAATTTTACTAAACGGAAGTCAGGTTACCTCGATTTAAGACTCACTTCTTGAAAAAAAATTGGCTGCTCCAATCCAAAGTAAATATTCGTGAAGTATTATTTACGATTTGTAATTTATTTTTTACGTTTTTTATGCTATTTTGTTAAATTCTGTTAAATCGAATAAATGGAAAAAAATTCTAAATTATTGGACGTAACGAACTATTTCGTTATATCGAATTCACTAATTCGATTTAACGAAATAGTTCGTTATATCGAGTATTTAAATTTTATTCCATTTATTCGATTTAACAAAACAGTTTGTTATATCGGATGTAGGGAACTCGATTTAACGAACGCATTTTGACAGTCCCTTCGAGTTCGTTATATCGAGGTTCGACCTGTACAAAGTTTGTTTTTCTTGTTGAATCATTGAATTATGTAATATTTGGATTTGAAATAATGCCACAAAGATGTTAGCAATAAGAAATATTAATTGGTAAAATCACCATTTTGCAGAACAAGTTTTGCAAGTTGATGTTGTGTTTATGAATAGCATTTATTGTTCCTTTAGGAATTGGTGTTGACAGATTTAGCCTTATAAACGAGATAATTATCACAGCTATTTCTAGTTCATCAGCACAAAATGAAATTTTCTTTGCCTTTGGGACATTCAAACATGGTTTGTAGATAATGCTGCATAAGCAAAATATGCAATGAATTATGCTTTAATATTCATGTTGGAGCAATTTAATTTCAAAAATTGTTTTGTAATACTAATTTGAATCTGAAAGTTTTAGGTAAAAAGGATAAGAATGGGGTTTTCTTTGGTAAGTGCAATAACTTTGGTCATATTCACCCTTAAGCAATAAAAGTGTCACGAACTGGCAACTGCTTTTTTGTCTTTTAACCACCCTCCCTTAAAATAATGGCATGCCTATTCGGCTATGATCATGATTCATTTGCTCAAACTGTTTCATTTTGTGTTTGTGCACCACCATCACTATCTATGTTCTTTATGGCCAATTCATGCACAGTTAATGGTTCATTTGCCATTTTTTTCTGTACATTTTTTGTTGTTCATATCATTCACATGATTGTGGAATTATTAATCAATGAAAGAATTTTTGAATCACTATTGGTCATAAGTGTTGGATTTTCAGTTTATTGATTTCACTCAATATGGATTGAGTCAATTGTGGTTTAGACTGGAATTTTGTTGTTAGATGACTAGAATTTTCTATTCAATGGGTAAAATAGTTTAGGTTTTTTTTTTTTAAATAATATATGAATGAAAAGGGATTTAAGATGTTACTACAGCTGAGTTTTGATTCAAAGCAATGTGGAATGTATTAAATATCTTATTTGTATATATTATGGTAACTGTTTTGTATTAAATCAATAATAAATCCATTTGTGGCTTTATAACTTATTTAACAAATTTAAATTTAGTCTTTGATTTGAATTCATTGGTAAAATTTATTAAAAATTTATTATAGTTTATAAAAGTTTTTTAAAATTTTTAAGTGGAAACTAGTAAAATGTTATAATCATCTTCAGTTGCCGGTAGACGTTAGCCCGCTTGCAATCAGGGGTCCAAGAGATGCAGTTTCAACCTCTGGCTGAGGTCTGCGGTTTTCTTTGGCCAGGGAAAAATGAGTGACAGTCTTTTAGATTTTAAACCGTTGGTTCTGTGTTTGAATGATTATTCTTGTACGTTAAAGATTCTCGGAGTATCTTTTGGTCAGCATTAATATATTTTTGTTTTTAGTATTTTTAAGCTTAACATATGCTCTTTAGGACCAAGTTGAGTCTAGGTTGAGTACAGTGCAATATTTTGGAATAAAAAGATGTTTATGCACTGATGTTGACATTGCTTCCACTATAAAGTAGCAAAAATGCTAAGTTACAGTTACTATTCTTGCTACTTGCTATCATAACTTGCTGATATCACAAACTTATTGTGAATTGTGAAATGCAAATTATTCATTAGATAAATCCTATTTTTAATCTAATAAATACTATTGTACTTGTGTCTAGCTAAGCTTTAAACCAGCTTTTATTCTAGAAAAATCTGTTTTAATCTATTTTAGACAAGATAGTTGGTTTAATTTTTAAGAACAATTCTATCCTTAGATTCATCATTTGATAATTAAATTGCACTACAAATAAATTATTTCTTCCACAGCAATAGCATTTGCATGCACAAACTTAAGTTTACATAGAAATGGGGACTTTAAATTGGTCAAACTAATTTGGTTCAAAACACTTAACTAAATCTACAGTATTGTGCCTTAAAGATTGTACCAAAATGACATAGAACCAAACTTTTAAAGCAAATTATTAAGTTATTTAATAATTTATTACTATTTTGACTACAATTTGCATAGTTAGATATGATTTATAGTAGTTGTTGATGGGAGACTTAGGCTTAGTATAAGCATTATTAAGGTACAATAATTATGCCAATGGTAAATTTCTTCGAGAAAGAGCATTAATAGAGCAAAGAGAGTTTAAATAAATGGTCTGAATAGGAATAATGGTTTTTATTAGACTTAAATCAAACCTCGAAAGAACTACAGTTTGGAATTTTGTTTAAAAATCTAATTACGAATGAAGCCATTTAAAAGAATATTTTAATATAAAAGTTGGAATTTTTATTATGTTTGGTATAAATCATTTTGTCATTTGGAATAAAAAATTTTCTATTGTTTTTATGCGCAGATATTGAAGGGCAATGGAATGGACCGTTCTGCTTCATCCAAGCAGCGGACACTCAGTTCGGCATGATCGAATCTTACTTGGAGAATAAAGAAAATCCAGGCTGGGACAAGGAAGTCGCCTTGACTCGCAAAGCCATTCGAGCAGCCAATGAGATGCAACCCCGGCCTAAGTTCTTTGTTGTTTGTGGAGACTTGCTTCATGCTTTTCCGGGTAAGTCAATAGAAAATGGAAAAAAAGTTGAGTTTGAAAAAGACCTCTAGGAGGGATCACATTTCAATTTGTGTGTTGAGAAAATGGAGCAATTTTTTCTCCTTCTTATAAAGTTTGATTTTTGGCAGTAGTAGAAGTAGAAAATTGTCATTTGCAGTTTTTGAATGTATACATTTAAAGGTATGAAATTGCAAACTTAAAATTGAAATTGGATTTGAAGCTAAGGCTGCTGCTGTTAGAGGGGGCAATAACCTTCTTTTCTTGTGGTTCTATGCAAATAGTTGCAGTGAGCTTTTGAATATGAATTTTTTTTAAAAAAATTTTAAATGAAAAAGAAATTTGCAAAAAAGATATCAATAGAAATTTATTCATAAATAACTATTTTCTTTGATTAAAAATTAAAATGATGTCTTGACACTTGATGGTAAGCAAAGGGTTATTTAATTTTGGCCTTATTTCTGTTGCTTTGGCTAAATACCAATACTACGAGAGAGCTGTACGGGGAATTTGAACACTCTGGAGATCTTTAATGTACAAGGATTCACAGAACCAATGGCTAGTGAAGGAATTCATGCTCATTCCTTTCTCTTTCGATGTAAACCACTGACTTCAATGGGACTCTTATGCTACAAAGGCAAGGATGGTAACCACTTGTAATTGATCTTTAAAGGCATCAGCTTTAAAACAGGGAAGTAATATAGATTAATTCGTAGTAGACACATCTCATTTCGTACGTGAGATATGCGTAGCTCGTGTCACGAATGGCTTTTGTCGCGATGTGATTCATATCATGCGGAATGTTTTAAAAAAAAATTTTGGTTCTCCAGAATTATCATTGAATAGAGTTCCTGATTACCAGTGCTAAATTGTAAATTCTCATTTAACTATACAAGAAGAAATCATGAGAAATGAGTCATTTAAAAATCTTAAAAATGTTTTAGAATTTTTTTAAAGCTTTTATTTAAAATTCTTCGAAGCATTTATAATTCATTTTGCTTTCTGCTACTTTAACTGTCATTTTTGAGCTGCTCATAATTTTTGGTAAGACTAGCAAATTTAGAATAAGAACATAAAATTGATCTTCAGTTAAGGATTATGTAAATACTCTCAAAATAGGACAAAGTTTGACAAGTAAAATAAGATTTCTTAATTTACATTTTCTTTAAATTGAAAAATGATTCGCATTATTCTTAGTCCTTTTAAAATGTTTTTTAAAGGTTTTTAGATATTAAATTCCCATTGACCAAGGCCACAGTTTCCCAAGACACACGTATCGCCAATTGGTAGAACAACGAAAGTGCTGACCAAGCACACTCAGTTCATTCCGATACGTTTGTCATTAAAGTTACCTTCACGCTTTTACTCACATTTAAGAGTTTCTCAAATGGCCTCAACTTTCAAACAACTCGGCTCTTATTCAGACCACGTTCTGTGTATTGCTCTCGACATTTACTCGACTGGAATAATCACTGAATGGCTGACAATACACTTAAACATCCTTCAGTGTTCATCTTTTTTTTTTAAACAAGTAGATTTCTGTATATTAAAATTTCTTTATGAAAAATTATTCCCAAAAGACAGTGGTTCAGGATCCTGAAAGTTTAACGGCTTTAATAATTTAGTAGCAATGTCTTGCTAATGGTAAATAATGTAAAAAGAATAAATGGCTTTTCATTTTGTCTTGTCACTTACATTGATGACAACACAATTTATTAAGAGAAGATTTTGTTTACTGTTAAATATAATTTTTATTTTTTTTTTATTTCATAAAATGTTATAAAATGATGGATTTAATGTTATTGAAAGTTCCTAATGTAATTTTAAATGAACTGTGGTTTACACTGGGGTAGTGTAGGAGCCACATAAATTAATTTATCATTAAATTCGTAATGGGAACAGACTTATGTTAAATGAATGTACTAAAAGTGTAAGTATTGGATTTTAAAAAATTATTCATTAGAAATTACAGCAATAAATAATTTGTGTCTTTTATTTTTAAAATTTCTTATAAAACTCAACTGTCACTTTTAACATGAAAAATGATTTCATTTTAAAAATATCTCAAGAA
>JAQFZU010001845.1:0-11509 GCA_034696185.1 Henia vesuviana | reverse complement strand
ACCGAATTCTGTCGACCAAATTCATCGACAAAATTCCTGTCGACAGCATTCCTGTCGACCAAATTCCATGCTTCCGTACACGGACCACACGGATCCCAAACTGAACAAAAACCAATACGTCGGTTAAATTCGTTAAACGCGATTAATAAAACAAAACTTCTCTTAACTTATTCATTTCACCCTAAGATTAAACTATTATTAAGTATTACGTACTTCTACTGCATAAAATTTGTAGTAAATTTACCATTTTTTAAACACGGCAACGCTTAACGACAAGACGAGAATCGACCGAGCCTTAAGAGCCCGTCGAGGTCTGTGATTGGCCGTGTCAAATTTCCCGCCTTTTTTCAGCCAATGAGAAATTTTTAGTTTTTTGGTTTTTGCCCAGCTAATGATGTCGATATTTATAGATTTCTTAGGTTTTAATAAGTGTTTCTTCGCCCATTTTTTCAAGCTGTATTGATGTCGATGCGCGCAGTTGTAATTTTCTCTCTGGAAAAAAAAAAATAAAATTATTTCAAATGAAATTTTTAGTTGATATTATTAATTGTGCTCTACTTCAATTATTCCAATTTAAAAAAAGTTAGAAATACCTAGGACTCAATATGGAAATAAAATTGAAATTAAAAGTTATTTACAATAATAAATATGGTTACTAGGTATTCAACATCACAATAAGTGGTTTTTATATTGCTTATTTAATTGTTCGTGCATAGAGTGAATACAATAAAAATTAAGTAAATCTTAATTTTCTCACATTTAACCTCGATATAACGAAACTAATGCATCTCAATGTAAACATTTCGTCATAATGAGGTCATCAACAAAAATTCACATTTTTCATATAAATTTTTTTTTTAATTAAGTATTATTATTTTTAAAACAATAAACCTTAGCCTGAATCGGAAAGTAAGAAATTTCTGAAACAATAATTCTCGAAAATCAACTTCAATGGCAACGACGCACATCCATTGTTTTAAATATTAATTTTAAAAGAAAATTGTGCGTTTATCGATTCCAATGAAATTCTAAATGAGTAATCGATATTTTCTAATTCTCTACGAATCGGAGATTGAAATTCAAAATAAAACGTTAAAAAAATATAGTACTTTTTTATTCTTCTATTTTATTTCAATTAACGGATTTTAAAATTATAATTTTTACTTATTTGTTATTAATGCAGCCCCTTACGATGAGGCTTCACTGCGCGACTGCTACGACTGCGCCACACTGAAAATCGATTCTTTCCTAGCTTTGCAGCTGCTAGAAATAGCTCGCAAAATGGGTATAAATTCATTTAAAGCCGTAGAAACGATCAAAATATTTGTGCAACACTGTAAAAATCACTAAAACAGAAGATTCTTAGCATTTATTTTTTATTTGCACCAACATCATGGAGCCCCTGGGTTACTCTTTTCGGACTCCTAATTGGACTTTGAAATTGAATACATTATGCTCGCACTTCAGTGATTTATTTAGTGAATTTAGTAGATACATCGCTCCAGCTTATCATCACGATCGTTGCGAAAGGTAAGTTCTGATAATTCATTAAAATTTCTGCTTATTCTATTGCCTTTACTAAAACTTAAATCTTTCACATAAAAACTATTAAATACAGGCAATGATCGCAAGTCAACCGTACATTGAATTAACCTCTGCTAAGCACTGAATACTTAGATTTATACTTCTTTATTAAGCTGTAATTTCGATTAAAACACATGTTTTAATTAGTGCTGCACTCAATTGTTATTTATAAAACACTTGTAACGTCGTGTCTGATTGAGCTTAATTCAAATGCACTTGATGAATGCATTCAATTAAATGGAGGTTAAACAATCTCAGCTTTATTACGAGATTTAATTGTTAAATACATCTTTAATTGTTAAGTCAGTTTTTGAGGATTTATCTGGTATAAAATATGAAATGTTCCATGCATTACAAGAGTTTGACAGGTGTTTCCACGAGTGTTTTTTGTTGCCATAATTAATGTGAAATTAATTTATTTAATGGATTTATCCAGGTCCGTGCAAATGCGGCTTTATACTATCCACAAACGTGAGTTTGTTTTGCTTATGGCTGTGTTTCTGGCATGTCTCGGTCTCGCAGTTTTCATCGGACTCGCAGGTTATTAAAATATTTTTCTTTGTTTGTAATTTATTGAAATTTGATTTGAATTTCTATTTTATGGTCCCGTAGGTCCTCCTATTACATCGACTGTAGAACAAAAGGCATCGCAGTTCGCTCCAAATAAAAATAAATCTTTTCTAGCAGTAATTATAACAATTTTATAAATATTCTAATAATTAATAATAATATTTCTAAATCAAAGACAGGTCCATTTGTTCTGAAAACTCCTTTATTATCAGCATACAGCCAACAGTTATGGATCTTGGCGAAAATATTTATTGCTGATGGAGACGGTAGAAATTTAATTACGAAAATTTTGTGTATAATAAAATAATAAATTTTGTTTTTATTATTACAGATGTTGAGTTTACTAAACCTTTTCACGTAAGTGTCACAATCCAAGGTTTATCTAATTCACATTATGCAGCTAATGTCGTGAAAGAAAATCAACTTCAAAACCGATCTCGATTACTTAAGTGTGTTAATCGAGTAAGCCAATGATTAATTTAATTAAAATTCAAAATAATTTGAAATTATAAATAAAATTTTAATTTTAGGTTTGCGATGAATTTATTGTTTTACATCTCGGTTTTTTGGATTACCCGCATTACATAACATCAGCTAAATTTTACGGATTAGAAAACTATGAAATGAACGAAGTTATATTTTATGTGATTATAATACTTGAAAATTTCTATAATTCAGTTTTGATGTATTTTCTATTTTTATAGTTTAAAAGTTACAATCCAGCATTCACTCAAATCGAAATTTGGTTCCGTTTAATTTTTCTATTCTTAACTTTTATTTTTACGGTATGTAAATATAAATATTTAATTAAACTTAAATACTTTAAAAAAAAAATTTTTTTCCAGTGTTGGTTTGCGCATTCATTACGAAAATTTTCAGTGACAGATTGGTCTATTGAACAAAAATGGATGGCTATTTTACTTCCACTTCTTCTTTTATACAATAGTAAATTATTTTTTTCTTGTCTAATTTTACCTAATTTAATAAAATTTTTTATTTTTGCCAGACCCAACATTTCCACTTAATTTTCTCGTTAACAGTTGGATCCCCGGTATGTTTGATGCACTTTTCCAAGCAACATTTTTATGCGCATTGTTATTGTTTTGGTTGTGTACTTACCATGGAATCAGACAAGTATAATATTGATAATCATAAAATAATAAATATTTATCATTATTTTCCAGAATATCAGACCTTTCGTTCCTTTTTACGGACCTAAACTATTAATCGTTGGATTCCTATGGTTATCTGCTGTAACATTAGCATCGTGGCAAGAATATAACGAACTTAGAGATCCCACTTATAATTACAAGTTGGATACTAGAAATTTCTTTGTGAGTATTTTAAAAGGAAAAAAAATTACAAAAATTAATTTTAGTTATTTGTAATAATAATAGGGTTTCAAGGTATTCTTCTTCACAATAGGTGGTTTTTATATTGCTTATTTAATTTATTTAATTGTTCGTGCATACAGTGAATTGAAATCAATGCCATATTTTGGTAAAATCAATTTATTATAAAAATAAATGATATAAAATTAATAATAATAATTAATTAATTATTTTATAGATTTACGTTTAAAGTTTTTGACTCTTTTCATGTTGATTGTGTTGTCCGTGAGTATCACAATAACCGTTTTGCGATTTGGTGTGAGCGAACTACAAGATAATTTCGTTGCTGAATTAACGACGAATTATAAAAATTCAGTGGAATTCATGTCTTTTTATGGATTGTTAAATTTTTATCTATTTGTAATGGCTTATGTTTATTCGCCCTCGCAGACAGCCCTCAGAGGTAAGCGAATTTACATACAAAATAGTTTTTAGGCTATAATATATGTTTAATTTTAGATGGTCAATTCAAGGATAACCCGACTTTTTCCATGATAAATGATTCGGACGAGGAAGTCATTTATGGGTAGAAATGAATTTTAGAGAATAGGATAGAATATTTATTTAAAATTGGTAAATTGCAGATCAGATTCTGAGGACAGATTGTTGAGAAAAGGAGGTGATAAAGAAGAAAGTGATTAGCAATTGTGTGATATATTATTAATGTAATTCAAAGAAAAATTTTTAATATCAGGTTTTTGTCACATGTATAAGTTTGCGTTGAATATTTTTAAATAGTATTTTTTTGAAGTTGTCGAAATTGTAATTGTTTTAATTCACGAGTCAGTTATTAACTAAAATAAATGGTTAAATCCACAGAACAAATTTCGAAATGTACTCAATGATTTCACAATGCAAGGTTCTTTAGCGACAATCAATTATGATTACTGCATTCGAAGAAACTCTAGAATTATTTCTCGATAGCAGTTTTGAATTCAGAGTGAGGGATATGACATGCATCATGGTTGGCCAAACTTTGCGTCACTAGAAGTCACATATAAAAACCTCAAAGCTTCAAGAGCGGCAATTATATTTAGAATATATATATATATATATATGTTTATACACTTTGAGTATTGATAATTGGTTCTAAAATGGATATGAGCCATTTTAGAAAATATCACAAAGCTGCAATTTGGCTATGTCTAAGAAAGAGTGAATTTCTTTGTTCGTCCTCCTTATTTGAATCTTTGAATCTCTGAATCTATTTTGAGTCGTTGAACCTCTGAATCTATTTTGAGATTTTGAATCTCTGAATCTATTTTGAGCTTTTGAATCTCTGAATCTATTTTGAGCCTTTGAATCTCTGAATCTATTTTGAGTCTTTGAATCTCTGAATCTATTTTGAGTCTTTGAATCTCTGAATTTATTTGAATCTCTGAATCTATTTTGAGTCTTTGAATTTCTGAATCTATTTTGAGCCTTTGAATCTCTGAATCTATTTTGAGTCTTTGAATCTCTGAATTTATTTGAATCTCTAAATCTATTTGAATCTCTGAATCTATTTGAATCTCTGAATCTATTTGAATCTCTGAATCTATTTGAATCCCTGAATCTATTTGAATCCCTGAATCTATTTGAATCTCTGAATCTAGTTGAATCTCTGAATCTAGTTGAATCTATTTGAATCTCTGAATCTATTTGAATCTATTTGAATCTCTGAATCTATTTGAATCTCTGAATCTATTTGAATCTCTGAATCTATTTGAATCTCTGAATCTATTTGAATCTATTTGAATCTCTGAATCTATTTGAATCCCTGAATCTATTTGAATCCCTGAATCTATTTGAATCCCTGAATCTATTTGAATCTATTTGAATCTCTGAATCTATTTGAATCCCTAAATCTATTTGAATCCCTGAATCTATTTGAATCCCTGAATCTATTTGAATCCCTGAATCTACTTGAATCTCTGAATCTATTTGAATCTATTTGAATCTCTGAATCTATTTGAATCCCTGAATCTAATTAAATCTCTGAATCTATTTGAATCTATTTGAATCTCTGAATCTATTTGAATCTCTGAATCTATTTGAATCTCTGAATCTATTTGAATCTCTGAATCTATTTGAATCTCTTTTTAAGACATAAATTTGTTTTAAATCATAAGTGTTTGGTTTTTAAATCTATTTTGGATTTTCTGAATCTTTTAGGGCACATGAATCTTTCGAGAGACTTTCTCAGACAACTTTTTGCCAGGAATTTTGTTGACGAAAATTTGTCAATGGAAATTGGTTAATTATAATCAGAATTTAGAATAACGGATTTTCATTTAGCATATAAATGGATTAAGATTTTTGTTAATATTTAACGATTTTTACGCCGAGTGGTATAAATGTCTACATTCTGAAATTAGTGACGTTATCCAGCATTTATTGCAATTAATATTTAGTTATTTTCAACAACTTTCAATACATTACTTTAATTATTATTTTTCTTTATTACAATTGTTCAGTTATGTTTAAAAAAAATTTGTTAATCAAATTGCTTTGTTTCGTCAACGAAATTATACTTTTTATCTTTTTAGTAATTTTCTAGGAATTTCTTAAGAACTTTTTAGGAATTTTATCAACAAAATTATTGTCGGCCAAGTTCCATGCATTCCCTACCTTAACCTATATAAATCTATCCTAAACCTACTTACAACCTAACTTTTGCGTAGTTTGTATTGCATCTCGAACTTTGAAATATATATGATGCTCCAATAGATTTAAAAGTTATAATGCTATTATTTAATTTCCTTTTAAAACACCAGACCAAATTACAGTAAAAAATAATACCGATACTTCGATATCGATACTATCATAAATACTTTTTTTGTAATAATGAAATGGTATCGGAATATCGATATTGAATTAATTCAATATTTGATCAATAATTAAAATAATATCTTGAATTATTAATCAAATATCGAATCTACAAATTATAGATGAAACATCAATAAATCAAGGAAATAACGAGATAGCTTTTTTCAAATACTCAACTAATTGAGTAACATTCAAAACACAGCCAATGTGCCGATTTATGTCCAAAATTTTATATTTGAAAGTTCATCTGAAATGTAATATAAATGGGCGACCAACTTCGGAGTTTAAGGCAAATAGGTTATTGGCTCCATCTAGCATAAAACTTTGAAGTTCTCAAACTTCAAAGTGTAAACTAAGCAGTGTAAACTAAGCATTAACATTAGATATATTTAAACTTAACTTACCCGATCAACTTAACTTATGCTTTAGCTTCGAGATTAGCACCTGTTATCTGGTCGTTTGGTTGTTGAAAAGTTGGATTAAAACTTCAACACATGCGCAGTATGCAATTTAGAGTCAGAATATGCGCAGTAAAGCTGCCATCTTCCGCTAATCTGTTGATACTGTATCTATAACAAAACAATTGTTTTAGAAAATTAATTTCTTTGTATTTTATTTATTAAGTTTAAGAATATTTATTAAAATTTATAAAGAAATTAAACTGTTTATTCTCTATTTACATCTGGTACACTACATCTCGGCCTGAACACCTGAATCCTGAACGACTCAATTCTTTCATCATGGCTGACCAAACTGACTTTGAGCATCAATTGGCTCTAGAAGACAGAGAGAAAATAAAAAAAGAAGAAGCTCAAAATTCTGCATTGAATGAATACACCGATCCAAACGACGGCACGATTTACGAATGGGATCACGAAAAAAGAGCTTGGTTTCCCAAAGTAAGAATTTCCTAATAAATATCAAATCCCTTATCCAACTTCTACTAATATATATTAATTTCAGGTAGACGACGATTTCATTGCCGCTTATCAAAGTAACTACGGTGAACCCAACATCTCATCCGCAACAGACGAAACACCCACCGAATCAGACGAGCAAAAAGGCAAAAAAAGACCTGCAAACGATAGCACAGGTAACAACTCAAAATTTAAAAAAATATTAAAAATACTTTATTAATCACTAAATTTAGGTTGGTTCGAAGTCGACGAGAAACACAACACAAACGTCTACGTTTCAAATCTCCCTACCGATATTACTGAGGAAGAATTCATAGAATTCATGTCCAAATGTGGACTGATAATGAAAGACACTCAAACGAATACATTGAAAATCAAACTCTATCGAGACTCAAATGGATACTTAAAAGGCGACGGATTATGTTGTTACATTAAAGTAAACCCAATTATAAAATTAAAATAACAAATATTTAAAACTTTAAAAATTTCTAGGTTGAATCAGTGACATTAGCATTGAAGATTTTAGACGGATATCAATTAAAAGGCAAAGAAGTTCACGTCGAACGAGCGCAATTTCAAATGAAAGGCGCATACGATCCAAAAAAGAAGCCAAAACGAATGAAAAATAAAGACAAAAAAAAAGTGAAACAAATGCAAGAAAAGTATTAAACTTTTAAAATTAAATTTAAAAATTAATTTATTAACACAGAATTAATTTCAATTACAGATTATTAGACTGGCGACCGGATAAACTACGTGGAGAAAGATACAAACACGAAAGAACAGTTATTATAAAAAACATGTTCGATCCCGAAGAATTCAAAGTAAATAAATTTAATTTATTTTAATACAATTTTAATTACATTTTAATTTTTACAGACAACCCCCGAATTAATTTTGGAATACCAAAACGATCTTCGAGAAGAGTGTGCGAAGTACGGGGAAGTGAAGCGAACCTTAGTTTACGATGTGAGTGTTTATTTAATGATTTATATTATTTAAAATTAATTTTAAAATTGATTTTTATTAGCAAAATTCAGATGGAGTAGCGTCAGTTACATTTAAAGAAGCCGAGGAAGCCGATACGTGTATTCAAGCTTTAAACGGACGTTGGTTCGGTGGGAAACAATTGAGTGCTGAAACATGGGATGGAAAAACGAAATTTCATAAAAAGGAATCTGAGAATGATAAAGTTGAAAGAATAAAAGAATGGGAAAGGTTTCTTGGTGATGAAAATTCGGCTGAAAAAACATGAATTTGATTGTATAAATTTGACTTAAAAATTTTATTGTTAAAATTTTCGTTATTAAAAATTAAAATTAAGCACGTGAAAATTGATTTATTATTTAGTTTTTTATGATAAAATTACTAAATAATTTTTAATTTACTAAAGGAAATAAGTTTTTGCGAATAATAAATTAATTTAAATTTTTTAAGGTCGTTACTCTGTTTGTATTAAGTGAAGACAGCCAATGTGAGTCGGTGATCACGTGATTTTATGTGAAATAATATTTTAAATACTTAAAATTATTAATTTAACGAATTAACGGATATAAAAAGTAATGGAGAATAAAATAAATATTATTGCTAGTGTTATATTTATATTTATTAGCTATTTAAAACATATTTAGAAATTTATTACGTGTGGCCTGGTGGTCTAGGGGTATGATTCTCGCTTAGGGTGCGAGAGGTCCCGGGTTCAAATCCCGGCCAGGCCCTCTGTGAGTTTCTTTTTTTTTTTTAATTTTATGTTACATAAAATTTTTTTTTTTTTACTGTCATTATGTGCGAAGTTTTTCTGCAAATGCTAATTCTTTTTATTCGTTTATTAATTTTTTTTTAAATTTTCAAGGTCGAGTTTTCTGATGCTAAACTAATGAACATCGCACCGATGAAATTATTCGCGTGTTTTTCAAATTTTCATTGGCGTGAAGCAGAGCAAAAGGCATTTTGATACGCGCGTGAGCACTTGTCCCACTGAATTCTTTTTAACGCCTTCATCTTTCGTCACATTGATATTATCTATCACAACATTCCACAGCCGACACAATGCAGGTAGGAATTTTTTATTTCAATATTTAATAATATAAAAACCATTTAAATTATTAATTTAATTAGATTAAAAACAAACTTTTATACGGATACATTTACTTCGCAATTATCGAAAACGTTAATACATGG
Source organism: Henia vesuviana (assembly GCA_034696185.1). Lineage (NCBI taxonomy): Eukaryota > Metazoa > Arthropoda > Chilopoda > Geophilomorpha > Dignathodontidae > Henia > Henia vesuviana. Next base: position 2,058 of record JAQFZU010001845.1, on the reverse strand, counting down.
TGCATTTGCCAGGAAGACAAACAACAAGAGTTTACTGTTACAAACAAAGAAGATTTAAACAAACTCTACGTAAATTCAGACGATTTCAGGAACAAAAATAGCGATCAAAGATTACCTCAACTTAAACAACGAGATGCAATCGAGCATTTACCGGACGAATACGTTGGCCACGACCCATTAAAATACCATGTCGAAGCAAATTACGACGAAGACCCAACATTCTTACGAAACAATTTAAAAATCCATACACCACCTCGTATCAAACGACCAATGTCAGATTCACACAACAAACCTTTTCCAATCAATCCAAACTGGAAACCGCGAAACACCGCAAAACGACCGACGAAAAATAAAGCATCAAAATGGCTGCCAATGAAAATTCCGCCAATTTTCACAAAACCGTTTAAAAACTGGCCGGAATATCTAAAACCACCGTGGATGCCCAAGAAATTCCCCACATTCCATATTTTTCCTCCTAAAAAATCACGCATCAACCAAAACGAGGTTTCGGAAGAGGAGGATTTCACATCCCGTGAAATGTTAAATTTTATGCATAAGCATGGAATTAATCACATAATTAAATGGTCCTTAAACAGTGACCCAGAACAAGGATTCAAACATGTTAAAGTCGTACTTCCAAAACAAATATGGAATGATAAAAACTGATTTTTAAGGCTTAAAATAATATTATAATAAACCATTTATTCGTTACATCTTTCAAGGACAACGACCAGTTCACAATGTTCCGTATGAGGAAACATGTCCATTGGCACCGCTACCTTAGGCACGAGCGGTTGACCGCTGTTTCTTTTAGCTCCGTATTTCCCGAAACTTAAAAATATAAAAATAATTAAAAAATAAATTCAGAAATTTTGAATTTCTTACTTAATTATATTTGATGTTGTAATTTCTCCTCTCGGATTACACGCGATGTAAATGACTTTCTCAACTTGTTTACACGATCGCAATGATTTAACAACGGCTGGATCTAATTTTTTAAATTTTTTAGATTAAATAAAATATATTTTAAATATTATTTTCTATTTTTATTTACGTAATCCTGATCTTCCCGGGTTGACAACAGCTACTACTTTATGCGTCGAATCGAATTTAATCTGCGGTAAAACTTTCTCGGCTCTTCCGTGATAAAAAGTTGCATTTTTAATGTTGTTTAATTTAGCATTGAATTTAGCATCTTCAACTGCCTGCTCGATCAATTCGATCCCAAACACAGCACGAGCTCGAGATGCTAATAAAAGTCCAACGGTCCCTAAAATTAATGGTAAATTTTTTATTTTAAAAAAATAACGAAAAACAATAATAAATTACCTATCCCCGAACAAATGTCTAAAACGATTGTATTCTCATCAATTTCTCCTAACTGTTGAATAGTTTTATACAAACACGCAGCTCCTAATGTGTTAACTTGAAAAAAAGCATCGGGTGATATTCTAAACTTCAAACCCAACAATTCTTCGTACAAATACTGTTGACCAAAAAGTAGATGATATGGCGCATCCTCGTTAGTACATCGGGATTGGCGACTGCACAAAATTAAATATTAAAATCAACTTTAAAAAAAATATTACAAAAAAAACCTTACCAAGCTTGAAAATACAACGAATGTAAATTACATTCGGCACCAGCTCCATTTTGAAAATAATCAGTAAGTAGATTTTTTTCGATCTCCAAATCGTCTTGAGACATATTTTGCGGATGCAAAACAACGATCCCCATAAGATCGCCATTCAAATTAGATCTAGCTGTAATTCCTCGCCAATGTCCTCCATCGTGAAACAAATCGCAAACGGGTAACGGCGATTTTCGTATGTAATCTTGAAATGCCATTGCCAGTTTAGCGTGGGATGATTTGATGTTTATTAAACGAGTCGGATTGACACAAATAGCCGTCCCCGCAGCCATACTTCCAATGAGAAAACCGACCGTTTTAATATCGCCATCGACACCTCTTTTAATACGAAATTCGTCTTTGTTTCTGTAATTATTAATTTCTGGTGATGGAATTATGTCCAGTAGTTTGCAAGGAAGACCAGCACC
>JAQFZU010001844.1:0-11517 GCA_034696185.1 Henia vesuviana | reverse complement strand
AAAGACACCTGTGTGGACACTCCTTCGATTCAAAATAAAAACCGAAACAAAAGAACAATAAAAGTCCCTCAAAAAAATTTTTTTCCGCGTGCAACAACACTATACTCGCCTTTGCAATTCATTTTTAGTGACTCACTTTAGTGAAGCTAACAAAACCCCCTTTGATCATATTTTTATTCAAATTTAAAACTTTTAATAATTTTAGTTTAAAATTAAATAATTTGAATTAGATGATTTTATAATTAAAATTTCTATGTAAATACCGAGCATTTCTGTGGTCTTCTAGCAACAGATTTAGGTGTAAAGACTATATTGATCTTTGGAGACTCATTAACAATAAAGAATGGTATGCAATAGGTTGAAAGAGAAAAGGGAAATGCGCACGCGCATTGGGTGTATGGCCAAAGGGAAAAGAGTCGGGAGTCAATTAGGAATGGGAAATGAGAGGATAAGTGGGTTTCCCGAAGGAGCAGAGAGAAAGAGACATCATCAATGATGAATTAAGAAATTTGAGCTAAAGATGGCGTAACCAAAGATGGCGAATCGAGCGAATCTGTGGCTTCGAATGGAAAATCTGGCAACGACATTACCAATATCGACGTTGTCACACTTTGAGAGGAGCGGGTGTGTGGTGGCATTGCGTTCGTCCTCATCTCGCTTCGTTTAATACGTTTATGGTGTAATTGACCGCGTTCTCTGTTCTGGATCCAGCACCAGATTGGCTCGGGGCAAATGCTGTTATCCGTCAATTACGATTGTGTCAATCAAACGCGAGCATCGCCTTCCAGATTACTGTGACGCGCACGCGCCGAATTTACCACCCCCACATCCCTTCTGCTCACGGCCAAAATGTCGACAGTTAGACAATTCCCTACCCCCATTTTTTTTTTACCCCCATCGAACCAATTTCTATCCAAAAAATAATATCGACCTCATTAAAACGAATTCTTTAAGTCTTATAAATTCAAACGTTAATTAAGTTTACGGAATTTTTTTTTTAAAAAAGTTTTTATTTATTTATTTTTTTAAAAAGCAAAAAATGGTTTAAATGAGGGACAATCGAAAGGGAAATGAGTGCTTCGGGCTAATTCCGAGCCTCGATTTACGACTCAGGACCAATTATCGTCAATTCTAGTGATTAACGAAAGAAATATTTTATTCAGGTTTGGATTCGTTCGACATAACTCACAGTGAAATGTTTTTTTTTTTTTTTTTTTCAAGAGAAAAATGAATGCTGTGATTAACAACGACCCCTGTGGCCAAAGTCAAAACACACAAAAGTTCATTAAGAAAGTGAAAATTATCACCGGTTTGCGTTTCTTCCTCAAACGTTAATAAACACAAAAGAGGAAAAAAAAGGTCATGTGATTAAGGGGGATAGAAAAAAAATGGCGGTTTAACGAGAAAGCTGTCATTGTGTGACGAGTTTTGGCCAAAGGGAAAAATAGAGGTGGGGAACGAGTGGGTCAAAAGTCGACGACGGGTCGCAGCGTTGCAGAAACAAAGCCGACAAAAGAATCAACGCACGCACACGATCAATCTGCGAGTTCCCCTTGCACAAAAGGGAACCCGAGGGGTCAAGAATGGATGCCATCTGGCACGACTTAGCGGTTCCAGTCCCAATAGACATCCACTGCTTGTGGACGGTGTCGATACAGAACCAAATAAAGTCAAAAACAAATTAGAAACTTTCTCTTCTCAAAAACAACTCGTCATAGCAATACCACTGGAAGTCACTTTCAGATTTGCTAAGTAAATATACTTCGTATTTGGCTTTAAATAGATACAAGTCCTTAGTAAAATCCTTGCATCCAGACGTAAGCTGAGGTTTATAACAGTCTGCACAAGAAGCCATTCTTTATTAAACTATAGCAAAAAAAATGTGCAAGTGAACTTTTAATTACTCTTATTGTTCCTGAAGAATGCTACAGACCTGGTAGTCGAAAGATCACACCTTTGGCTTAATTAATTGTTGTTTTCATTGGTGATCTTTGCATATACTATTGTTCGTAAGGGAAAAAATTCTGCAAAGCCCCTAACAATTTTGTATAGTTTTTTAGTTTTTATTACTGCAATTCCTGGCATTATCGTGTATTGTAACTCAGTGGTTTACTGAAGAAATTAAATTCAGTATGTAATGTGTCATAATATATCACGACCAACTCGGTCTTAAATTATAAGCCAAATTTCAACTTTTTTCTAACTTTACAGATCTCCTTGTTTGGATGTGGGTGTTGCGACTTTTCCCCCAACCGTACCCACCCGGGACGGGCAATTTCAAGCCAGAGGGCGCATGAAAAGCCAGATGAAAAGACCCCATTGCAATATAATCTGAAAACAGCTTTTTCCTATTGTCCTCTCGATCATCAATCACACGTAGATGACACCAATACGGAACGAGGGAAAGTGGAAACAGGACGTGAGGGTGGGGGTAGCCAAACTTAAAGGGGGGGTGGTGAGAGGGAAGGGGGTATAAGCAGGAGATATCAGCCTCAATAGTCCCATTGCTACTGCTGCTGGGCAACACGTCCGGAAGTGTCCGCTGCACAACACGCCCAGCATCAAAGACAAAAGGCTCGGGGTTCGTATGTAGAGACGCACGTGTCTGCAGCCTCCAGTAGGCGGCGCCACGTGGGAGAGACGTGGGGCTAAACAAAAGCTGCGCACGCGCATGGGACGCACCAAAAGCCTTACCCACACAGGCGCATCAGGAAGGCGTGGGTGGGTGCTGCATTTAAAACCCCACACCCACTAATGGGCTCAGGCACCTTGCCATCAAATCCCCCTCACTTGCACGTGCGCAGTATTAATCTCCTCTATTTTACACTCGGGCCTATATTTTCACACAATATTCTCTCATCGACCAATCATAATCAACTATTTTTTCTATTTTAAACATTTTTGGTCATTCAAAGCACCAAAATTGATTAGTTTTACTAAATTTTAACACTTTTGCCTAATTTAACTCAATTTTGTTTTATTTACCAAATTTAACTCAAAAAATTTTTTTTGGGAAAAAAATAGAATTTTTACTACAGACCACACGTAAAATACATGAAAACAGCCAGGGTATATATTTTTGAATTTTTAAAAAACTTTTTATAAAAGTTTAAAAAATGCAGCTTTAAGTTCTTATCTGTTTTTCCATGAAATGGTGTCTTTTAAGAATCCTCAGGCGGTCTATAACTCTGATCCTAGTTTGGGTATCTTTCTTTTTCGACCCCCTCACTCCCTTTCCCCCATATAAAAGTAGGGGGAAGTGGGTGGATGAGAAGTGGTGGTGGTAGTTTTCTACGCCTATGGCAGTTTCATTTGTGTGAGACGCGTGAGATTCTAATTTCAAAGTAACGGCAGCTCTGGGCTTCGGTCTGAGATAGGCCTCGTTTCTAATCTTGACGAACACAGATAGGAAAAAATTTTGCCTCAACAGTTAAAACCCAGAAGCAAAAAAAAAAAAATAAATAAAAAAAAAATTTTAAATTTAACCACCACTTCACCCCACCCCTTCCCCCAATTGCTGATCGATAAAACCCCGTTATAACGATATGGAGATTTTCTGTTGGAAAATGTCGTCAACATCGCGTTAGATTGATAAGAAAAGAGAAAAAAAGAGTAGAGAAATGAGATGATGGAAGAGGGGGTGTGTGCGGAGGAAGGGGAAGGGATGAGAAGGGAGAATAGTTGGTTGCCCCGGTGGCCACACCGCAACACGTAGTTGGGATATCGATCACTGCCCGCCATGTCACAACTAATGCTTCAAGCTGACTAAAATCCAGCGTGACGTTCATATTTGGGTGCGCGTGAAAAATGAGACACGGGTCTGTGCGTGCGCAACTCGAGAAACTCGACTGCTTGTGCTTTCAATACTCTTTTATCCCATATTTACCTTGTAAGGGGCTATAAATATATAAAAAAAAATTATAATTAAAAGTTGACCATATATGGGCATTTTGTGCGAATTTTATTTATTTATGTATCTTATAAAAAAAAAATTTTTTTATTTTTTTTTTTAACTTATAAATTTTTCATAAGTTTTTAGTTACGGTTTGATGAAAAGGAAGTTGAAAATAAGTGAATGGGGAATAAGATAAAAAGAAAAAAAAATCAATCATACAACACACCTGATTAGTAACGATGACAAGGTGATAACCTTCCGTTTCTCTCTTTTCCATTCTTCTACAGGTGGAAAATTGAAAACGGAAGCTGTCAACTTCACGTTTTATTATTCCCTTTACATAAATTTTTCCACTAGACCCTAGCGACACGAAAATTCCAATCGATGTTGAAATCATTTTATTTTTATTTTTTTTTAAATTTCATCTTTTTAAATGACTCGAAATTTATCGATTTTGTATAATAATAATAATAAAAAAAATATTTCGTTTACTCCTAGATTATAGTGAAATATCGGTCAAAAACCATTAATCATTCGCTCCCATTTCTTTTTTATAAGAAAAAGTTAATCAAATTCGACCTCGGGATCGCAAATATCGGTCAGGATAAAAAAGATAAAAAACAATCAATCATTTTATTATAACTCAAAAATCGACTACGATTTTCACTCGATATTTAATTGGTGTTTTTTTTTTAAAAAAAAAAATCAAAAATCGATATCATTTAAAATTATCATAAAAATAGAAAAAAAAATTTCTTTCACCTTGTCCCAATTCCACATATTTTTTATTTATTTTAAAAATAAAAATTTTTATTGCTCTAATCAATTCTCCAACTTGAGTAAAAAAAAAAAATAAGGGTTTTTGGCAAATCACACACACACACAGAAGCCTGACTATTTACCCAGCAAAAAAAGAAAAAGGAAAGCAAAGCTGCAATCCGTATTCCACGCAGGGTTTCCATCTGGGATAAATAGTTGGTATCAGTTAGAGGCAATAAAAGGGGATTCGACGCCTTCTCACATCCACATAACGATCCTTAGTCTCCATCAAGACCCGAGAAATCTCATCTTTGGAAAAACCTGAAAACCACACAACACCACCCCGTACTCTTTCCTCATTTGTACGGAAAACCTTTCCTCCCGCCGCATCCAGTCCACCGACCCCGGTAGCAGCTCGCGATGGCCGTACTTTTCGATTATCCAAGTTATTTTGGTAAAAAAATATCAAATGTCCGACGAGTGGTAAACGATTGTTGAATGAAGGTCGGGTCACTGGTTACACCGTCTACCGATGCATCACACGACCCCCTCCCCCGATATAAGCGCACTTTCAATTAATTCTGATTATCACCGCCCGAATCGCACCGAGCAAATGGGGACCCGAATGCGCACGCGCTGTTTGCTCTCGCGCCCAACTTCCCACGTCCGTGACACTGGGGTCAAAGGTCGAGGGAAAATCTATAGGCCAGACACAGCACTGCCTGCGGAGTTACGGGGCCACGAGTAAGGAGGAGGGGGAAGCGGCCACTGTCACTACACAACATTAAGATGATTAATGCTGCCATGGCTACTACCAATGCGCCCGCAATATATGAACACGTTGCACGAAACCAGACTTTTGCGTCTCTCTCTACTACACACTCACCTTTAATCCCGCGCACCTGCGCGGCGACTGACACAATATTTCATTGGGGTGCAGTACCTTATCGCGAGTCCATCTTTAAAGTGTCTTTTTCCTTATAAATCGTGTTACGCAACTCGTCTGGTTTGTTGGTTCAAGGTCTAGTTGACATCGGTGCGTCAATTTCCAATGTTTATTGTTGCAAATAGATTAAATACAATATTTATTTTGACATTTATCGACGAATGGAATTTTTTTTTTTATTATTTAAAGAGTGGACGAGTTTGGTTAATTGAATTTTAAGGAGTTGTTTAAAGTGAGTTTAAGTTAGATTGGTTTGATGTTGGAGGTAGGAAATGGAATTTGGTTAATTCGGGTTAATTCTATAATTAAATTTTACCAATTTTCCATGTTACGATTAGGCCTTAAGTTAGTTTTAAGTGAAAAATATATTTTTTAAATTTATTTTTATTTTTAAAATTTTTTTAAAAATTTCTCCACATGGTCTCGACATCGAGGGGTTATCGCGTAGACCTCGCAGTGCAACGATTGCCACGTAAACATTGCCTCATTCCATTCGCCTGTCACAACCAATCGCGAGGCAAAACGATTGTTGCAGGTCTTCCGTTTGGATGCGGTTACAAATTTACATTAACAAGAATAAAACGGCATCGGAGCGTGCAACAACTGAAAAAAAATGCAATTCCACCCACGAAAACCTGTCAAATTTTTTCTCTCGCCTTCCTTCGAGTCGCAAGAAATGAGTCAGCAATGCAAATATAAGTGAGGAGGGCTCGCCCACCCTCATTGGTCACTCCTCTCAGCCTCCCTTTCCCATTTTTCCTTTTTTCAAAACAGTGAATGAAGAGGAAATTCAAGTAGAGTGAGGTGTTAAAAGCTGACAAACAAGCGTTTCTCAATTCAAATAATGATGGCGTCGACCCACCATCTTGTTTTCAACACGCCCACCTCCACCTCTCCAGGTGTTTTTCTTCGGGGGGGTCAGTTTGCACTCGAACGGCAACAAGGGTACAATACAAACCCTGAGTTTCCACCGATCTTAATCGCTCAAAGCTCCCATTCAAAAGTGTCCGAGGGGGAGAAACGGGGGGAGAAAAGTTGAGAAAACGTCCACGGTGTGTTGCCAGGGCTCCAGCCGGCCCTGGACCAACTATTTCAGGCACCTTTTGTGTATTTTCAATATAAAATTTTTTTTTTTTAAATTTGTCTAGTTTTTGTGATTTACTTATGAGAAGAATTTCTTCAGGTCGAGTGCGACACGAACCACTCATCAGCTCCACGCGACATTTGGCGTATTTTTCGATTGTTGGGTAAAGTCGGGATTTTCTTTTACGGTCGGTGGCGTAAATTAATTGAACAAATTTGAAGCAAGCTTCAATTTATTCGTGTGCCAATCTGTTTTCATCACAGTTCGTTCACCCATCCCCCCAATTCTCTTTTAGTGTCTCCCCCATCGCAGCTGGAGGTCCCTTCTGCGTTTGGGCTGCTGGTAAAAATTTACGCATTGTGCCCTCCCCTAATTAGGGCCCTTGCGCTTCAATACCTTTGAGAAATGAGTTTTAATTACACGAAAAATTTCCCTGTGTGCTTCGTCCCCAGGCTAATTTACATACTAACTTCCAATTACGTTCCTATCAACCGCGCCAAGTTCCCTGGCCAACGCGTGCGCCCCCTGGGGTTCGTGCCGCCCGCCATTTTTACTACGTAGGAGGAGTCACATTCAACTTTCATAAGGTCTAATCGTAAATGACATCACTGAGCTAAACTCGAAAATATTCAAACTAAAATCAAGGACGACTACTTTTTATTAAAAAAAAAATTTTTTAGATTTTTTTTATGCGAGTAAAAATTGTTAGTAAATAATTCCCGGTTCCAGGAAGAAGAGAAAAAAATTATTTACGTTATAACGTAAGTTATAAATCGCGCAGCGGGTTTAAATTTAACGTGGCAATCAACGGGAAGTCTTTTCCACATATTTTTTACCAACTTTTTTTACTTGCGCTCGATTTAAGTGATCAAATGAAACAACTCCACCCCCGTGGTGCGACTAATACTCACTAATAAACCATTTAACCCTTTCAACATTGCATAATTCAAACCTTAAAAATGCTTATTAAATATTTTTTAAAAATTAAAAAAAAATTAAAAATAAATTTAAAAAAACACGAGACCCACGGCTCCACGGGAGACCCGAAAAGAAGTTGCACTCGACTCATTTACTACTTAAGAAAAATAACTTACACACCCACCTTTGCCCCCAAACACCGAAACAAAATTTAAAAAAAATCTAAAAAAAAAATTTAAAAAAAAAATTAAAAAAAAATAAATAAAAAAAAAAAAATTTTTTTTTAATGAACGGCGCACGGGGAGCACCGAGACCAACGGAATCCGACGCGATGCCGCGCCCGCACCCACACGGAACCGCTTGCCCACATTCCACGAGTGGTAGTACAATGAACCCCTTCGAATATCCACCATCGCATTCCCATCAACTACTTCTTCCCCTTCCCCCCAAATTTTTTTTTAATTAGCAAATTAATTAATTAACTTAAAATTAACGTAACTTACCTCATCCGTCCGACCCGTATCCGACGGCGGCGAGAGTGCGACTCGGTGCGGCCGTCCGCGCCCGCCTTCGATCGGGGTAATACGAGTGTGTGTGTTCGGCGCGCGTGTGCGCCCGGGCCGATCCTCATAGAATGCCAACGACCATTTTTATGGAAGAAGAAAGAGGGAAAAAGCGTGTAGCGAAAGCGTCGTGGGCATGCGGAACCCCCTCGTCTCCCTCATCTGCAATGCGATGTCGGATTCGAGGTAATTATCAACTTAATACGAGAAAACCATTATAAAAGAAACCGGAGCGCCATCGCACATAACCAACACATACATAACACACACACACACCCACACACACAGCAGAAAGAGTGAGTCAAAGTGGAGTTTCTGCATTTATAACTCCCCTCCAATAGCTGTATTAATTTGTAAACTAACAAGGCGCGAGCAGAGCCGAGCGCTCATGCAACTTTCATACATTTTAAAGTGGCTGAGCGAAGGAGGCGGCTTTTGTTTCGACAAGCTCATGCATGCTAAGCGACCCCCAAGGCACACCGCCGATTGCCCCCCTCCCGCCCCCCGCCACCATTTTCCCCTCTGCCCCGCGCTTTAATTTTTAATTAAAACTGCGACGAATTCGATTTCTTAAAGAAGTCGAACAGCATAAGGATTGGGGGAGCGGGGAGAGGGAAGATGGTGTTCATGTGTGTGTGTGTGTGTATGGACAGAATCAAAGCGGGGAAGGGGTGGTTAGATCGTCGAAGGATCATCCATATGAAATGGTTGTTGCAACGAGGGTGCGGTTGGCGCGCTTTTCATATTTAACAGGTTCGTTTTGGTGATGAGGCCTCGACGCAATTTCAACGACGGGAAATATTGGCGAGTAATCCGAACGGGCGAGGCTCATGTTAGAAATATGAGGAGCAGCGAACCCCACCCCCGCATCCACTTCTTCTTCCCCCTCCCACTTTTCCTCGACTCGTTTTCCTCGACCGACATTCGCTCGTCGTCGTCGCCGTCTGTTTATTCAGTGGCAGCGAATAAGAAAAACCGAATGGAAAAACAAAAAGCGCTGCTTCGATGGCGGCGAATGGCTCCAATTTATTAACTACTGAAATATAAAATGATGGGAATTTGTATTTTTTTATAATATAATAATTGATGATTAGAAAATGGGTGTGTTATGCGAAATTTATGCAAAACGCATATATCAAAGTGTAATTGGAGGGGAATTTTAAAATATCACGTAGGGAATAGTGTTTAGTTAATGGAGGGGGAAAAGAGAGAGACACGTACTACGATATACGGACTTTTGCTTCATTTGCATACGTAAGCACAATTTCTTCGACGAGACGCCATTACGAAGGGTGGCAAGGCGATTCGAAAACGCTGGGTCTCTGAATTATGGACCACGTGCCTCGTGTTGGCGATAATGTCGTGTTGACGTCGCCTATGACATTCGGCTAAATAATTTGGGTGTCGCGAGCCCTAGACGGGGTCATCGACGTCATTTTTAATATTTTAATTTTTTATATTTTTATCAATTTTAAAATTCTCTCGTTTTAGAAGAGAATTTAAAAAATAAAAAATAATTATTAGTGATGAATGACTTGCCGCCATTTTGTCGGCATTAAAAGCGAGCAAAACCACTGACAAGGCGTTCGCTAATGGAAATAAATAGGGTGACATTCGGCGTTGTGAGCGACTCACGATTAATAGAGGCTGAGATTTTGCACGCCAAATTGCCCACTCCCTTCGCCAGAGGTGACGACGAGTCCCCCCGGATTCCGTATCGATTTAGGAAATCGACTAATTCGATATTTTTAATTTTTAAAAAAAAATCTCCCCCCCCCCCCAAAATTTCTAATTGTCGAGTTTCGTTAAAACGAATAAATTACGAGGTCGAATTAAGGTCAACGAGAGGTTTTAAAAGCAGCTTTATAAAATAAGCTTTAACCCATTTATTTAATTCAAATGCATTAATCAACCGCAAAATTTCGAATGCCGTCTTAATTAATAAAAACCACTTCCGACTTTTAAATACTTTTTTAAAAATTAATTTTAAATTTCTTTATAAAAATGTAATGAATCAATGGTAATAGGACAATTAATGTAAATAAAACCATTTCCGTTTCGTCTATTAAAACTCAATTGATTCATGGAACCACATTTAATTCCTTTTATATCGTACAATTTGACCATTTGTTTACAACATTCGCTTTAAATACCCATTTAGCCATATCCGGCTTAAAACTAATTTAAAACAAAAAAAATATTTTTGTAATAAAAAAAAATCAATATTTCAAAGCCTTATTTTTACCAACTAAAAATTTATTACATTTTTTAAAAAAGAAATAAAACTTAAATCCCTACTCTCGTAGCGCTGTGACACGTCAGTCAAACCTCAAAAAAAAAAAAAAAAAAAAAAAAAAAAAAAAAATGGTAGGTCGTAGGATGGCTATCACCTCCTCACGGACGTCTGGGATCTTGTGGGAGGCAATTTCTTTATCTGGTCGAGGCTTAAGTCGTGTGGACGAGGGCGCAAACCCGGAGGCCGCGGGAGATTAAGGCACACGTGAAGCGACGGTTGGGAACCAACACTCTGCACTCATGATTAGGACTGTGCGACTTAAGCTCGTTCAGATCCCTGCCACTATCTCGTCCAACTGAGGTTTTTGTCGGTTGGGGACTGTGTATTCGTGTCTCCCGACCGTCACTCACGGGGACAGAAATGAAAAAAAAAAAGTTGGATAGAATTCATAAGGGTTGTTGGCTTTTTCCTTTAGGATTTTCTCCGAGTCGAGTGGACGATGGGTGCCTACCAAACAGGAAGTGCAATCCACTGGTAAATCCACAAGACGAGAGACAAACTGAATCCAGTGTCGAGTGAAGGAATAGAAAAATAAAGAAATAAATTTTTTTTTCCTTTAAGTATTATTTTCTGTATTTGAGCCTCATGTATTATTATGTACGTGCATTTACAGTTAAAATCTCATTAGAATAGCTTCAGTAGACGATTTTTTTTCAGATTTTATTCGTTCGTAGGCCATAATGAAACCATGGCAACCAATCATGATACTTGATCACATCAAATTGGAACGATGAATCACTCGATGCAGACGGACACGTGACTTATAAAATTCCTTTTATTTTCAAGCATTGAAAAAAGAAGACAAAAAGAATTGTTTAATCATTTTCGCATCACCCGAATGTGAAATTGAAAAGATGTCACGTTAGTTTACGCATGACGACACTTCCGGGCGCGGATAATTAACTGTAGGCAGCTTGATCCCGTATTTGTACACCTGCTAATCAAACAATTATCCTTAATCCGACCAGGCTCGGCAACCATCACGCGCCGGTGTTGCGTGCAAGCCAACATAAACTACTCGGCAAATCGACTTGATACCAAACAAATCTCTTTTGT
>JAQFZU010001843.1:0-11518 GCA_034696185.1 Henia vesuviana | reverse complement strand
GTCTCATACGACACACCTTTTGAATTTCTATTGTCTTTTTACACCTTTTTAAGTGTAAAATATCTCAATATACCCTGCTACACCCCTCATTTCTTAGAGTGTACTCACTAACACCAATATTTTTAAGAGTGAGTGGAGACATTAGTAAATGATGTAAACGAAGGAGGAAAAACGGAAGACAGACTTTGGTATAAATACGAAGGAAGGAGCGGGATTTGCAGAAAATAGCGGACAACACAATTATTTCACTTGTTCATTATTTTTTTATTATATAGATTAGTCAGTACTAAATTAGTTTGTTAGTTGGTCAGTCAAACGAGTTATTCATTAAACGAAGTATAGAGATGAGAGAGGACGACCAAAGAGCAGAAACGAAGACCAGAGAAGAGAGAAACGAATTTTGTCGAGAAGATTCATCACAAAATACAACCTATTGAAATAATGAAATAACAAATCAATGAAAAATAGAAAGAAATGCTTCTCACTCATTGGTGAAGCACCATCTATCCTCACAAAAAATTCGCTTTTGCTCCCTTGTCTGCATCGAAACCTCCGTTTGCTGTCAACAATCTCCTGGTTTAAGCACAGGTGTGGTTTAATTAAAAATAAAATTAAAAATTAGAAACTTCAGTTATAAAAAATTATAAAACATTTCTCAAAAGAAACATCACTTGTTCTTTAATTTTATATTTGGTTATATTCTGATTATTAATTCAATATATCAAATAAACCACAATTTTCTTGCATTACAAAATATATTCTTTTGCACAATTTTATTTGGTATTTCTGAATGACAAAATTTTTTAATTAATGCAGTTCAAGTAATTGATTTTGTATAAATTAGTCATACGCTTCTACAACACAATAAAACAATGCAAATTTGAAAACTTAGTTGCCATGGCGCTTCACCGATTTTTCTATAAACAAAAACATGCGAAAAAGTACAAGGTTTAAAACTCAGAATTCTTCCTCGAGTTGCAGAAATGCATGACATGGATAGTGATTCGTTCGAAACTGCAGATGAAGATGAGGATAGCAAAGAAAACAACAAAGATATCTCTATTGCAAAAAAGGAATTGAGTGAGAAACAAATTCCACAACTTAATTCTGGTGAGACAAGTAAATATTCTATAATAAATATAAGTTTTATTTAATTAATTTCCATAGAACAATTAGACAAAAATCAAAATCAAGAAAAACCTAAAGAAATAATAAATTTGCTGAAAACTGTTGACTTTGAAGGTAAATTATTTTTATTTATTAGAATTTAAAAATCCAATTTACTTTGGGATCTCGTAATAGTTAAAATATTGTTTATATTTAGAAAAATTCGAAAAAATCGATAAATTCGATAAATTAAAGAAAGAATTAAATGTTCTGGAAGCTTCTATTGATGCATCATTTACTGGTAAAATTTTTCTTATTTTCATAGCATAATAGGCCTTGGTAAAAATGGGTAATTACAACTGATAGAATGTAAAGATTTCAATGCACCCATCGGTTTTCTTTACAAAATGAATTAAACATAATTTCCAACTGTTTGATTACTGTATTTTAGTTGTAGTCAATAATGTTTTTCTATCTGAAAACGAATTAAGTTATAAAACTGCTCACATTATTTTATTATTATTTTGCCATTAATTGCTCTATAAGGTTCGCCTTAATTGGCATGGAAAACTTGAAAAAATAATATTCAATAAAACATTAACTTTAAAAAAATTAATAAATATATAATTTCTCGCAAAAATAGATTTGTAACTTACAATAAATTTTTATTGCTTTAGAAAAATTCATATTCCACAATCATGCAATGCAATAGCAAATAACAAAAAGTAAATTGCTCTTTTGCAAATGCAAGTGATGCATTGAAATTCGCCAGTTGAATTCTATCGAAAATAATTATCATTGCTTTTGGTCCAATAAACTAATATTTAAAGTTTTTTATCTAAAAAAATACTATATAAATATAATATCTTGCATTTTAGCAAAAGTGGTTAAAGAAATAGAAAATTCTTTGCAAGAAGGGATTAACATTGAAGCACCAGATATCCCAATAACCTTAAAAGTTCAAGAAATATCCAATACCTCATGTGATAGCCAGCCAAGTATTGAATGCCACTGTAAAACTATTAGTGACAATAGTATTGATGAAATTAAATCAACGACTTTATCTGGAAGTTGGGAATCGACTATTGAAAACGAAAATGATTTTCCAATAACTGATAAAAATAGCGAAACTATATCTAGCGTGGAAAAGAACTTGTCGGTCGGAAGTGATAAAACCAACTCATTGAATGACGAAAGCATTCCAAGTAAAAACGAAAGCTTACAAATTTCGCCTTCAGGAATGTTAGAGATGACATCTGTTTTGGACACGCAAAATGCTGAGCCAAAAGTAGTCTATTTTCCAAGTTTATTTTTTAAGTTTCTTATTGTTAAGTGCTTCTAGTATGGTAGTTCGGGTTGGTCAACATGGGCTTCGTCACTTTTAAACACCGCAGCAACTTCTAAGGTTGCTGCGGCGTCACTGTTAAACACAGCAGCAACTTCTGGAAGCAATTGGAGAACACTAATGGCAGATTCATCAACAGCTTCTGGAAGTACCTGGGGAACAACTCTATTAAACACTGCGTCAAATTCTGTGTCCAGGGTTAAGTCTCAAATTGGCAAGTTAATTTTTTTACATTAAAACTAGATTTTGATTAATGTTGTACTAATTTAGGTGGAGGATTGCAAACAGTATTACAGAAAGTGGAATGTTCCTTTGGAGTCGTGCCACCTGATAATTTGGCAACTACAATCGAAAAAGAAGATAAAATATCAGAAGAAGTAATAAATGAAGATGAAAATAAAATTATCGAAGCGATAATTTTAACAGAGGAAAAATTGCAATTGGAAGAAAAATTAAAAGACTTTGATGCAACTAACCATGAATTAGATAAAAATTTGGTTGACGGAACTAACTATAAAATATCAAATAAAAGATTGGATAACTCCCTGCGAGAAGGTGACTTGTTAGAAAAGTTTAATGTTTTAAATTTGATGAGTAGTAGTAAAAAATAGAAAAAGGTTCAATTGCCCAAATAGTACCAATATAGAAATGATGTCTCTGAGACGTAGAATCTCTCTGCAAGATCTATATAGAGTTTTCTATGTCTCAGATGTCTCATCTATGTAGAAAACTGTTTCTCATAGTTTTTACATAGAACTTCTATGTAAATTCTACATATAAAGTTTTCTGTCATAGAAGATTTATACAGAACTTCTATCTAAACTTTACACAGAAAGTTCTGTATGTCTTTGAGATGTAAATAATATTTCAGACAGCATATTTAAGATTTTTAAAAAAGGGATTTGATTGATAATAAATTTAAGAATCAGTTCATTCTTTGAAAATAAATATTCAACTAAAAATTTTTAAAATTTTTATTGATATCACAGTCATCCATGAAGAATTACAGATTTCTGAGAGCTCAAGACTTTCAACAGTTAGTTCTACAATTGAGTCAATTGCTGTTAGTAATCACTTGATAAAATTTTTTTTTTTATAAACTAATTAACTTTCTTTGAATTTAGAGCAGCAAAATAATTATAGATAACTTAGATGCACTTGAAATCATTGATAATAAAACAATGGCTATCATTCAAGAAAGTGATACAAGATTAACAAATTCAGCAATAATAACCCGAAAAATGAAGATGTCAGAAGTAGAATAATTCATTTTATTTTATTAAAATAATTTAATAATTTTTTTGTTTATTTTTAAGCTTTTACGCGAAGCTAAAAAAAAAGCTGAAGAAGTTAATAGCTCAACTTCAGTTATGGAACCTAGAAAAAAAATTAATTTTGTAACGTATTTTGAAGAATATAATGGATTATCATCATTGGAAGCATTGGAATTGCTATCAAAGAATTGCGAAGCTAAAGTTGTCTCTATTTTGGCACATTCAGATGGTGTACGCGCCAAGGCAGAAATGGAGGCGAGAATAATAGCCATAATAAATATTTTTAGAAGTGATGAATGCGATGATGATTCTTCTGGTTAGTTTATTCTTATTTCTAAATATTTAATTTTAATTTAATTAGTTTTTAGATGACAGTAATGAAGATACTGCTGAAGTAGTTACCGATAGATTGAAAACTTTGGGAGATGCTTTACTGTTTTCTCGGTTAGATGCCGTAAGTGGTCCTTAAACAATTTAACTTTTACTAAACATGAATTTAATGACACTGGAATTCAGCATAATTTTATTGTGACTTGTTTAATTTCAGCTTATTCCACTAAATTTAAATATCTGTAGTTATTTATTATGAATATTTTATTTTTTTTATTTTTCAAGGTGTACGTAAAAGGTGAAAAATTAACTACAAATTGGAAAAACCTACAAAGCGAATTTGTACTACGTAAAATTATTGTAATTATCATAGTTTTTGAATAAAACCTGATAACTTAATATTTTTATTGAATTATGATATAGGAACACCATACGGAAAGTACAAAGTTGCTGGCAGAAATTACAGCTAGAGCAATTGAATTGTATCGTAAAGTAGGCGACCTTAGCTTATTACCTCAAAAGCAATCATCCCTTGAAATATCTAGATGCCTCACAGAGTATATTTATCATTTTACATGGAATTTCTATTGTTTCTTTGAATTTATTTTTAAATTTTAGCTTTACTGAAATGGTGACATTCAAAATTAACTATTTTGCTGCAAAATTCAGTGAATTTCATCAATACGATTATGATAAAGTTGGGTTCGAACACACAGAAATGATCAGTGAATTTATCACAAATATTTTCTCGGAGGTAAGTAATTGTAGACACCAATTTATTCGTTCATGATAAACATTTCTTTGAAAGTATAAATTGAAAATACATGACTAAATATAAATTCATTAATCTCATTTAAAATCACGAACAAATCAATAGTACCTTAATGAAAAATAATAAATGGTTAACATAGCTATATTGAGCTTCCACAATAAATAATTACATATTGTTTATAGGGCCTCTTAAGGAGAAGGGGTGGGGGGCAACTAAACTCAGGCCCAGACCCTGAGCTGAAGAAGAGGGCCCGTCCAATCTAAGTTTTTTAATTGCAATAAAAATTATTATAATAATTATCACACTCTAATGTCATGTTGTTTTGAGATAATATAAAAAGAAATTAAACTTGAAAAATGTTTAAAACTACCATTTTATAATTTTACTTTGACATGACTGAATCTTGAATGAGGGGCATGATCAGGATAAAATATCAAACCTAAGTAGCATAGAGGGCCATTTAAATTTTATTCCAGGACTTGCCCTGTTTAAGATTAGTTGAAGTCGGTCGCACATATTACCAACAGGGCCGGCCTTCTCCATAAAGAGCCCCAGATGCAAATAAGTTTTGAGTGGTTTTGAGGCCTTAAAACTTCAGATTGAGTTTATAAAATGAACCTAATTTTAACCAATTAACTTCACTAAAATTTTTAATATTTTCGTTTTTTGGTTTTATTTTTTTATTTCTTCTTTTTTTTTCCTTCTTTTTTCATTTTTCTGAGACCCCACGCATAGCCTGGGGCCACGTGCCTTGCATCCAATGCATTCCTCTTGTAGTCGGCCCTGATTACACGCTGATTTTCTCGAAAAAATGTTGGGCAATTTTACTTATTTTCTATATTTATTAAATTGTCCGTTCAGTTAAAAAAATTTTAATGTAGCTCAATAAAGTAATCTCAAATGTGGATGAGACAAAGGCAGAAGTGATTTTTGTGACTTAGATTTAGTTTGCAGTGTAATCACTTAAAAACTTATTTCAGGCAACCAGCAGTTGTTCATACATCCAAACTGCCTTTCGTTTATTGATACCAGTGATGCAATTTCTACTTGCAACTAATGCAATAGAATCAAGTTGAAGAGTTCGATTTAATAGTGATTGTGTAAATAAGAACCTTCAAAATCAATTTGTGTACAATTTATCCAAAAATTTGTTAATTAAACTTTAAAAATTTTGCAAATGAATCACTTCTTTATAGGAAATAATTAGCATTATTGTAATAATTATAGCCATTCTATTTTCTTGGGAAAGATCACCGTTACAAGTGGCGTCCGCAACAAGATAAACATTTTAAATTTAATTAATTTTAGATTCCTTTTCTTTTGTAAAATCTAACTTTCTTAAGTTCTAATTTAGGTTAAGTTTATCTTAGCTTTCAAAGTTTGGGCACATCCCATTTCATGTGGGATGACCCTAATTGTGGAAATTCGTTAGTACAGTGTTAGATCAGGTCTGGTTCAAGAACAGATCACGTTCCCATTCTCTGTTCCCCTCCAGAGGTTCTAATCTCAATTGACTTTCCAACTTCAACCCTGAAGATCGACTAAATAGACGTCTCAATGTGTGTCTGCCAGATCTTCAATCAACCTTGCAGTTGTAGGTTTTGTTGCTTGAGGCAGATGGTGGTGGTGATGTATTGCTTAACATCGCAAGCAACAACAAAGATCACACGCTACGTGCCTAGATGGATACCAGAGAGAACCCAGCAATGCCATGCAGCAAGAACACACCGCGGCAAAACCAAAATGAAACAAAACAGAAAGTTCCTAATGGGCCAAGAAGATAGATGGTTTGACAGCGTTAAGTCACAGATAATGACATGGGAGGAATTCAAAATCAGATTTTGCTTTGTTTCACATTAGTGCTGTAGCCTGCCAAGCTTTGTTCAATCATCTTGCACAGAAACAAGGTGAGACGTTTTGCCAATACATCGCACGTGCCTACAACCCCTGGTTAGAGGTTAGTGGTATTAGTGCTGCATTTGCAACCTAAATGTTAAGAGCAGAAGCAAATTAAGTTGTGGTCAATCATATGGCTGCTGGAAATCTGCAATAAAATCATTATGCTTCCCCTCTACTGGCTGAATATTTCTAGAAAATGTTTCGTCCAACAAAAGTTTCAGGAAAATAATTTTTCTGGAACATTATCATGAAAATGCCAGTGGCTCCATTGTTGACTAATTTTTACTGGAAATTACAATACACACTTTATTATTTTAACTTCAAATGTGCCTGCACATTGTCATTGGCCCATTGTTTCAGTAAATAATAGGTTTCTGCTGTACCCCAGTTACTGTACTTGGTGATTTTATCAGTTTTTTTCATGTTCACCTCAATTGTTGCGTTGGCCATTTTGAATTCTATTGAAAATTCCCACTTCACTAGTCATGTGACTGAAAGTTTAAGAACTTTAACCTAACAATTAATTTTTTAGAAGATTTGAGGGAACATTCAATCTTGCAGAAGATTTTGGTAATGGAGTCAGATTTTTTCTTGAACTTTATTTTCTGGAATTTTATTTTCTCGAACCTTTTGGCCAGTGGAGGTTTAGCATTTGATAAAATGTACAAGATTGTAAAAAAACATCCAATACTTACAACATAGGTGTATCTAGACACCAAACCTGTAAACTGCAATAGTTCTAATTCGTACCACCAGAGTGCAAATCCACAAAAACTGCATAAGACTCTAATCTTTTTAATCCCTCTGAACAGAAGGGCCACAAATAACTGCCGCAAGATAAAGCCCTAGCAGCAAAGAAGCCTCGATGGAACGACAATTTTGCCACGAAAAATTACAAGCTCTCACAGAGTGACTTGACACATGTCAAGAGATAGGTCATGCCGGCAAAGACCGTCCAGTTCTAAAAACCTTTCTTGCAAGAGTGACAAAAAAGTAAGTCCACTCCCGATAACCATGTCTTCCATTCTAGATTCTGGTTTCCAACAAAAGATCGATCAAATGAACGGTCAATTGTCGAAACCTGAAACAACGATATTTTCGACCTTGACTCCGCTCTCGATTGCGTCCTATATATATAGCTATACTATTCTGTTTTTGTTCTGCTGACTTTATTCTCTAGATGCTGATACGTGAGTAGTGAGATCACGTGAGGAGTATAGCGCGTTTGTGAATATTCTATTGTTATGTTGAAGAGTAAGTGAAAATAAACCAAAATAATTTTTAATGCTTTTTTTTGGTGACTGAAAAAAAATGTAAATATAAAAAAAATCAAGTTTTATACATAATAGTACCATTACAGATGAAACAATTCTAAATGGATGGATGTAAAGGAGATATAAGGAGATGGATATCTTTGATCAGATAACATGTTATCCATATAAAATGTAGACAATTTATATTTTAAATTAATTGACACAGTACTTATTAGTCATATTTTACAAATTTGCAAAAGCAATGTTTTTTTTATTTGTAAAAATTATGTGGGTGATGAATCCGTCACGAGTCTGGGACTCAACTTCGTCGCTCGTGAAATCGTCCTCACGAGCTCAACCGTCTCTTCAATAAGCTTTTGTATTTTTGTCAATAAATACTATTTCATCGTTTAAACTAAACAAACTGATTTATTCTAAAATAACCGTTAAAATTATTACATTTGCATCCCATGGTGGATGACGATAACAAATGTACGAAAGATAAGTAATAATAATGATAGTAGTGCGCGCCAAAACAATCCTCCTTTTATAGGTCTCGATCATCGCGTCATTAGTTCGCTCCATCTAACGATAACAATAAAATATTACAATAGCAAGGAATAAATAATCAATAAATTAAAAGTCATCTTGCCCACAAATTATTCTTAGATGCTTAAAATCAGTTTTAGCTAATATTACTAATTTTACAACTTTACACATTTTTATAACGGTTTCTATATTGTTTTATTAAAAACAGAAATAAATAAAAGTACATGGGTGTCACTTCACTAAAAAAACTTTCAACATTGTCTTTCTTAGTAGACTGCATAACAACTACAATCTACTAATTTATTCCTCTTATTTGCCAGTCGATAGACAGTTGAGAAATAAGTCAACTGGTGAGTCTTAATGGAGTGACCGTCAATGGCTATTAGCTTTTAAAATTTTAAACATATTGGTCAGTATATCTAGAAAGTACAAGATGCACATGAGTTTTGATGTCACATTTAAAGAGTAACAAACATTTATGCATAATTTATTAGTTTCATTTCTGACGATTGACAGTATTTTGTATTAGTGTGTGGAGCAAACCATAGCTTAAAATAACTGTTGGCCATTATCTTTGTAACTTTGTAACAGAGAATTATTTGCTTTGATAACTGCTTAAAAAATAACAGACCCAATCTTTTTATATCTTGTTGTCATTTTTAATTAAACTAATGTAACATATATAAAGCTATAATAATAATACATAGTATTAAAAACTGAAACTGAGACTTTGTGCTATATAAATAGTTTATTCATTTTCTTCGTACCACAATGTATAGCCGGAAACTTCAGCTAATTTTTCAAAAAAGCTTCCCAAGTATTCCACCGCTGTGATTTCCTCATCGTAAGTGAGTGGTTTGTCGTGATTTAATTTATCAAATAGTTCTGGCTCTTCGAGATACAATTTTACAATTAGTGTTTGAAATTCTCTTTTTAAAGCAACTTCTAGCTACGAATAAAAAGATTAGTTTAATTTTGTAATTAAAACAAAACAAGTCTATCTTGAATAAATAACATACCTCTGGATTTTCTTTAAACTTCGTTTTATCACCTTTAGCAACTAGTGCAAGCTCTATATCTCCGAACGTATCAAGAATAATATCATCTTGTCCTGGTTTAGATAAATGATACTGGATACATTGTGCTTTGCTAAAACTTACTAAAATAAGACACCACGTGAAAAAGGTTTTACCCATTGCAACTCGAGATTGTAAGCAATTTGAAACTGAAAAAGCAGTTTGACTAGTTATTTAAAACTTGCTCACAGACATGACCTTGCGGATGTAAAACTTAGTTTGATAAAACTATCAACATTTACATTTAAAGGTCAAAATGTATTTTTACTGATAAATAAATATTTTTATTTTAATTCTTTGAGACCAATGTCCGCTAAAGGTCACTCAGTAGCACACGGGCTCCTATATGTTATTAGAAATGGCCAACAGGAAATGGTCGACAGCACTTACCTGGGTATGAGTAACCCATCCCTTGTGCATGGCATTGTAATCAGTCCGCCTTACGACTCTGACCACATAATATAACAATGCAGCTGGCCAACCCCAAGCTGGCCAACCCCAAATGCCAAGGAGATGCCTGTGCTGTCAAAAGAGTTGATTTGGGGTTGAGAAATTATAGGTTAAACGGAACTTATCTGTGAAGTTTGAGCCTAATTCCATCGACTAAGGTGAGCAAAAGGAGGTTGCAAGAAAGATGACCAATAGTATTTAGATTTTAAAGAGGTAGTGCCAAGCTTGATCCTAATTTCGTCCAACAAGAACTAACCTGTAAGGGAAGTTTGATAATGGGCGAGTCAATTCTTTTTGGTCATCTTGGTCGATGGAATCAGGCTCAAACTTTACAGGTAAGTTCATTTAACCTATAATTTTATTTCCCTCTAGTGGCTAAAAGAAATTTTTAGAAGACATTCAGAAGCTTGGCAGTAATTAATTATATATATAATTAATTTTGAAAGTGCAACTAATGGGAATTAACCGACCTAGTGTTGATAAGCCTCATCTTAAAATATTTTTAGAAGGGTTTAAAACGCTCGCATTCATGGATACCGGTGCTTCCAGATGTTTTATTGGTTAGCAATTGCTATGTCGAATAAGCATCAAGGACACCAACATCCAACCAACTCGACCTAGTTTAAGCATAGGAGTAGGGATACTGCACAAACCCCTAGGGAAAGTTAATATTAACTTAAAGTGGGGACCAAAAACCTTGCCTTTTTCTTTCATTGTTTTGTCAAGTGAAACAATTCACTTGATCTTAGTCCACAATTTCATGCAAAAAACTGGTTTAAAAGTAGAACTTAAGAATCAGAACAACACTTGTAAATTTTTATCTGAGTGGTCCCTTGGGGAAATGTCTCATAGTATCTGTGAGATAATTGGTATTACATTAATGTTCATTTCGATTTCTATATTATTGTTGTTACAATTGAATTGTGCACTTGTGTGCCACATTGTGTGTATTTTTGTCACTAGTTGGCAATAGTTAATATTTTGGTGTCATCTGTTTCCTGTTTTTCACGTGTAACAGTGATATGATGTTGTTGTTGCTATTTAGAACAAATTAAATGGTGTTTGTTTTTATTTACATCGACTCATTTGCTCGTTTTTAAACATCGATTGCATTGGACAAATTAACAGTGAGTTTTTGGAAATATAAGAAGCGAAATCTCCATAAAATATTCGATTAAGAAGTGGCCCAACTGCACGGATATAAAACGAGTGGGAGAATGATCGTTACGGCAGTTTACGACTAATGAGCAGCTTTATTATTATGGATATACATTGCCTGATAAATACTTCGCCTGCATTACTCTGTGAAATTTCAACAGTATCCTATAGGAAACCATGGTAAATTGTACAGTAATAGCAGAATACTATAGAAACACTTACAAGGAGGTACTACGGACCTCTCCCCCTCAGATTTGCATAATTTTAAAGAAATAAATCGATTAATACTTAACTAAAACAATGCC
>JAQFZU010001842.1:0-11519 GCA_034696185.1 Henia vesuviana | reverse complement strand
TTGCTGTCACCCGCAACGTATCCACGACGCAATTCCTTAACCGACACGTTTTTAACATTGAAACCGACATTGTCGCCGGGCAGAGCTTCTTGCAACGCTTCGTGATGCATTTCCACAGATTTTACTTCAGTTGTCAAATTGACCGGAGCGAACGTAACTACCATTCCTGGTTTCAGGGTACCGGTTTCCACACGTCCAACTGGTACCGTTCCAATACCTGAAACAAAAAAAATCGTTTTAATCATTTAAATCATTTTTAATATATATTAATTACCTCCGATTTTGTAAACGTCTTGCAGCGGCAATCTCAACGGCTTGTCGGTAGGTCGGGTCGGAGGAATGATCGAATCCAAAGCTTCCAACAACGTCTTACCCGATGCTTTACCTTCCTTTCGTTCGATGTCCCATCCCTAAAAAAAAATTTAATTAAATTTCAAATTTTAGTTGAATTAATGTAATTATTACCTTGTGCCACGGCATGTTGGGGCTAGCGTCCAGCATGTTATCGCCATTCCATCCCGAAATTGGAACGAATGGAACTCCTGCTGGATTGTAGCCTATTTTCTTGATGTAACTGCTAACTTCTTTCTGAATTTCCTCGAAACGAGGTTGACTGTAGGGTGGTTCGGTCGAATCCATCTTGTTAACTCCAACAATCAACTGCTTCACACCTAAAGTGTATGCCAACAATGCGTGTTCTCGGGTCTGGCCGTTCTTCGAAATACCCGCTTCGAATTCACCGGTACCGGCGGCTACGATCAACACCGCGCAATCGGCCTAAAATTCAATAAATAATTTTATTTTTTTATTTAAATTTTATTTTAAATTTTTTTATACTTGGGAGGTTCCGGTGATCATGTTCTTAATGAAATCACGATGTCCAGGGGCGTCGATGATGGTAATGTAGTATTTTGGAGTTTCGAATTTCCATAGGGAAATGTCGATCGTAATACCACGTTCACGTTCGGCTTTCAGTTTATCCAAAACCCACGCGTATTTAAACGAACCTTTACCCATCTGAAATTTATTTTTAATTATTAAAATGTTGTTTAAAAAAAAAAAAATTTTTAATTTATTTTACTTCTTGCGCTTCCTTCTCGAATTTCTCGATGGTTCTTTTGTCGATTCCACCGCATTTGTAGATCAAATGACCGGTCGTGGTTGATTTTCCCGAATCGACGTGACCAATGACCACGATGTTAATATGGATTTTTTCTTTTCCCATTGTTGAGTGTTAAGATTTTGTATTTTTAAATATCCTTTTCGCGATTCAATCAGAACTGAAAAGAAAAAATTCAAATTAAAACCTAAAATGTCGCACTGTAGTTTTGAACCTAATTTGAATACTAAAAATGGTGCAATGTTTTCGATTGTTCGTAAATGGTTATTTAAAGGTAATAATAAGGATTTGAATTTGCTTTTTCTACTTCAAATCGAGGGACAAAGAAAGCCCGAAAAGCTACGCCGGCATGGCCAATATGGCGGCTTGACAAGAACAAACCCGCATTCGTCAAAACCCATTTATAATACATTTATTAATGTCTTTTAATCGTTTTTGACGGTTACAGAGTTTGTTTAAACAATTTTCGCAAATTGTTAAAGGTTTTCGAAAAGGAATAAATTATTAAATGGCTTTTCTTCTTCGGTAAAAACGTGCCACATCGTCAATCCAACATGGCTCACCTGCAGATACCGGTCACCAAGTCCTTACCAATTACGACCGAAATATCTTTTTTTAAGCGGGGGAAATGGAAAATGTATTTCAAATCGAACGAATTAGTTTGAAACGATTCGAATGTGGCTATCGGATTATACGGATGGTCGAATTTTAAAGGGAATATCGATAGATTTAAAAATCGCACGCCACGCAATGCCAAACTTACCGTGCTGGTGTCACGAACGAAAAGAGACTGAGTCTAGACTGTCACAGGACTGGCTGAGCTTAACGTATCCGCGTCACGTGACCCGCGATTGTGCCTTTAGAGGGATCTCGTTAATGACGTAATCTTATATTGTGCAATTCTTCGAAGCTGAGTAAGGATGACGTCACGCGATATCTGCATGCGCGCACTTATCTGGCTTAAAATTATATTCAAATCGAAATACGCGAAAAAGAATGCGAATAATTTTAAATAAATATTCGGTTTAGTTTTTCAAGTTTTTATTATGAATTAAAAAATTTTTTGCTATTAAAAAAAATTAAAAATTGTTTTAAAAAAGAAATAAAATCAGATGAAAATTAATACGATAATAAATGTCGTATAATAGTGCCAAATGTGCAAATATGGTGCAATGCTAGATAAATATTTCGCATCGTTATGAAATACGTAAACCTCGGAATACAGAGTACATGAAACCGTATCGGGTTTTCCAAAATGGCGAGCGCAGGAATTGGCAATTGTCTCCGAAATGCCGCATTGGTAATAAAACAAAAAATTTGCATAAAACGTAAATAAAACAAAAAGAAATATTGGAATTTTCAGCTAAATAGTTCTTTAACGAAATGGAGTTTAAATATGACGCCCAGAAGAACGGCAATCATGTGGACGGACAACCGAATGCGAAGAGACGTGGATAATCGAAAAGTAGTGAAACAATTCGCTGCCGAAAGACTTCGAATAAATACGATTAGAAAAAATAAAATCCTTCCCAAAGAAATAAGGGTGCTAAGATAATTTTGACAAATTTTATTAGTCGATAAAACATTTTTGTTTGATCAGGAAATTGCGGACCGCGAAATCGCGGCTTTACCGAGACGTGGCAGCATCAGTTACTTGCACGGCCGTTGCATTCTCACTTCGCGGCCACGAGGATTAGTAGTGCCCTGGCGAATGAGTCGAATTGCGTGGCGACATTTAGCCGATCATAATAATTTATCCGGTATTCAAAGAGCCATTTGGTGATTTGAGAAAAATTGAAAAAAAAATTGTATAGTTTGTTAGAAAAAAAATAAAAATTTATCGAGTAATTTGTTGTGGATGTTTTATCGATTCGAATTTCCAGGATAACAAAATGGCCGTGAGTCGCGAACAAACTTTTTTCGAAAATGCGATAAATGTCATAGCTCAATTCGATTTCGACAAAGCCAAAGAAATGACAGTCAGTAACGTTAAAAACATGTCAAATATTAAATAAATAAACAATTTTGAACTTAGGAAAAAGAAAAAGATAAAGAAAATAATAAACCGAATCCATCGGTCATTTGGATATCGACGTTATCGTGTTTGGGGCAATTGGACGTTGCCGAAAAATCATTCACGGGTCTACTTTTCCTACTCCCCAAAGGATTTCTACGCAAAGATGTGAGAGAAAAATAATTAATTAACCGATTAATTAAATTTGCATTTTTTTAAAGAGTTCGTTAAAATCAATGTACGAATTGTTACGATCGGATTTAAATCGCATCGAAGAAAACGGCCGAAAAGCATCATCAGATTCGCTCGAAAAGGTTTTGGCTCATTTATGCGGTCAATTGAGTAAATTCTGTCGTGCACGACTGCAGTTAACGGAATTGTATCCTATTTAAATTTATTTTTGTTAATTTTTTTTAAAAAAAATTGTAAATTCAGCTACGAACACGCGTATTCAATGGGAGCCAATCGACATATTAATTTCGAAGAATTACTCGCTCATATTCGTGAAATAGGCGAAACACACAATAAAAATTTTCATCATCCGTCGTTGAATCCACTGAAAACGAGTTTCACGTATTATTTAATTATTTTGAATTTATTTATTAAAAATTTGAATTTTTTTTTTTTTTTTTTTTAGTTTTGAATGTGAAATTTTGATTAAGTTAATCGAGGCGCAAATATCGATGCAGAATATGGTTTTTGTGTCGTCTATTTTTCATTTACACGAAGTTCATACGAAATTATGCGCTTGGGACGCGATGGTGCAGCTTAAAGACGTATAAAATTATTTTTTTAAATTTGGTTTTTTTAATTTTTGATTACATTTTGTTTGTTTTAGACTCGCGGCAGTTTTTTATTCGGTGCTAAATTGTCTATTCCCGCTCATTATCAATGGCTGAGGAAATTCAAAGATGCTTTGACATCTAAAGTCGGTGAAATATTAAATAAAATTAAATTTGTAACTTGATTTTTTAAATTTTCAGTTCACTTTTTATTTTCATCAAATTTTAAGTAAACAAACGATACCACAAGAAATGAAAAATCATTCGTCTCGAGCATCGGTCGATTTTCATTCAAAGTGAATTAAATTCGTTTTATTGTTTATTTTTGAAATTGTTTTAAATTTAGATTAGTTTCGTTCCAACGTAAAACCGATGCCAAATTCGCACTTTTGATATTCGATTCGGCCGGATGCGATTCGTTTAAAGGTCAAGGGTACCAACACCCCCAAAGGGTTTACGAGCCACCTCAAGGAGTCGAAAGTTTCCAGGCGGTCGTGAGTTACCCTTCGGTAAATTCCATTTTAAAAATTGTTTCGACTTTTTAACTCGTAAAATTCTATTTTAGAAACCCACGAATCTGTGGCCGAGCATCGTCATGACGATGTCGGCTAAAACCAACGAACTCAATACGATGGAAAGAATCGTAACTCTTTACGATAATGTAATTTTTTGCATTTAGAAATTAATTTAAAATTGAAAATTAATTTCCTTTTTGTTATAGACCATGCAGAATACTTATTTTTTGACCCGAATCGAACCGCGGATTACTTTGGTTGTCATTTACGATTCGAAAAAATCGGAAAAGGATTCGTACGTCAATAATTTCCTCGTGTCTTTTTCGTCGCAGTTGAGGAGCAACAAATTACTCGTGTCTCTTAAACCCGGATCCAAAGGCTAAGAATTCTTATAAATCCCAATCTTGTAAAACGAAATTATAAAGCCCTAAAAGAAATTTTAAATATTAATTTAAAAAAAAAAAATTTATTATTTTATAAAACTCACATTCGACGAACGAACCCGATCTCGTCGTGTTTCCGTGAAACGATTTGAGGAATTTACAACATTTCCAAAATTCACATTCCATTTCGTAAATATCTTTTTCGCTGAAAATATAATATTTTAAAAATTAAGATAAAAATAATAAAATTTTTAAAACCTGCAATTGACAATCCCAGAATCCCATTTGGTGCGAAAATTCACGGCCAAATTGAGTACCCAAACGATGGCCTGTCGTACCAAAGTCATTTGATCGTCCAATAAGCAACTATGATAAAGTCGATCGACATAAATCGAATGAAATTTGACGACTTGTTCTAAATCCAACGCACTATTTAATCGTTCTTCTAATTCCATACCCGTCGTGTGCAAAGACTGAAAAATAGCAAAATGTCATTAATGATAAATAATGAAATTTTTAATTATTACTTGGGTCATGATGTAAGTGTGAATGTTATTGACGAAATGTAATAATCGCATTCGAAGTAAATATAAACGAGGTGTGAGTATTCGACGATTCGGTTCGCTACTAACGTTTATTAAACTCGCTCGACTCGTTTCGAGATCTGTAAAGAGATTTTTAAAAATTAAAATTTTATTTAAAATAATTTTTTCAAATTACTTTGGAATCGTAATTCGTCCAAACTGTATTTTGCCCATTTAACTCGAAGTAGAAAAGAAAAAATTTGGTTGTACATTCGTTGCGTTTTATTGGTAACTACGATATTTATCGGCCACGGAATCTATCAAAAATTATATTTTTTAATTATATTTTTATTTATTTAAGTATTTACTTTGCAATTGAGTTGAATCGAAGATATTAATTCGATCGATTGATGTAAACGAGGTGGACTCTCGTCCATAACGACGCTCATACTAAAAATCAAATATTTAAATAAATTAAAAAAATTAATTAAAATATTTAAATAAATTTAAAACACCAATTTGAATCATTAGGATATTGTGCCGCGATCGCATCTTGTAAAAGAACGGTTAATAAAACTTCATCTTGCCAACGTTGACCATTCAAAATCTAATAAAAAAGAATTTTATAAGTCATTAAATTTCATTTTAATATATATAAAAACTCACCAGATCAAATACTTGCGAATAAAAATTAAACATGATATCGCCAGCTTCCATAAGAAAAAATTTCTAAAATATAAAATTTGATTAAAATTAATGAAAATTGATTTTTAAAACAATAACTCACTCTCATTAACGATAAATAATTAAATAAACAAAAATCACGTTTTAAAACGGTTATTAACGACGAACAATTATATAGATATTTTTTATAAATTAAATGTGAAAATGCATTTTGAATGCCCCGATTCAGTAGACAGCGAAAAGGCGCTTTGAATCGAGCGATTGAACTCGCTTCGGTCGTTTGTATTATCGGTGACGAACGAGTTATTCGACGAAAATGTGTCTCGAGGAGATGATCGTAGTCACCGGCCGATTTCAATTGGTCCAATGCTTCGTCGATTTTGTCTTCTTTTAATTCGTCGGTCGATAAATTGTGCGATTTGCATTTCTTCGTTATCGTACCGCGCAATTCCAGTTCCAATTGTTGAATAAATTCGTCGAATAAAGATGCATTTGATTCTAAAATAATATTTTAAATATTTTTTTCATTTTAATGAGTTTTTTTCATTTACTCATATCGTTCGACATCAAAACTTCCATTTTGCCCAATCGGTTGAGCAATTGAGTCGATTTTCCCGCTTGTAAAAATTGCTGTTTTAAATGATCGGGAAGCAAAGGGTTAGTTTTATGGCTGTGATCGTCTCTGATGGTCGTTGCGCCGTTCCAAAAATCTTCGTCGCCTTCGTTTATTTCGACGTGTCTTCATGTTTGCAGTTAAAATTCATAAAATTAGAAAATAATTTTCAAATAATTTCGTTTTCACCGTTTTAAAATGAATTCGTCGTATCTGTCGTGTAAAATTCCTTCGCGTATCCAAACGTCCATCGCATAAATAAATGGTTTGATGGTCGTGAGAACCAAACGTAAGAACAAATCAACCTAATTTAACGAATTAAAAAAAATAATTTTCGGTTTTAATTCGTTTTATTTATTTTACTAATCGATTGTTGCCGCATCCGAGACTTTCAACGACAGTTATTTTATCGTACAATACATCGATTAATTTCGTAGCTCTTTGCCACGCGTGTTCGCAATTCGTTTTTTCGATTCCTTCGCTGTGTAAATCGTTAAAAAATTCCAATTCATCGAAATTATCGCTTAAATCCGTCAATAAATGACTCAATGTGTAAATCGAATCTGGAAATAAATTTTAAAAATCAATTTTTAAATTTTAAAAAACGTAAATCGATTATACTTTGTGCCAAAACTCGTTTTTCGATAACAAGAATTTTTTCTTTCAAATCAGTCAAAATATGCGAAATGGACGTTGCGTAAGCTTCGAGCGTTTGACATTTTTCTTTCGATTCCTCCAAACCACAAATTTGATCGACAAAATTACTTAATTTATAAACAATACTCCCGTAGCGAGAAATTTCAATTAACATCGAATGAAGACTTTTCTGAAATTAATAAAATAAATAAATATTTAATTTTATATTTCATTAATTACGTTTGTGATGTGAGTCAAACAAACTCTTCCATTTATTTCTTTGTCAGGTCCATTCGAGAACAAAAAAGAGTCTTTGGATCCATGTAATAACCTGAAATATTAAAAATTTATAAATTTAAATTCAAATATTCAATTTAATTAATAACTCACCATAAACATTCGCGAATAACTTGATATTCAGTAAGAACCAAACTCGAGTTTTTACTCAAAACAACACCCGATTCTTGTAAATACATTTCCCTGTAATAAAATTCATTTTAATTAAAATTTTTTAAATTAAATTTTATTTTACCACTGCCGATTCAATTTATTACAAGCATTTTCTTTTCTCGGTTCTTTAACGACGTAAACACCGGCCCAATAAGGTGACATCACATTTTCTTTCAGCCAATTTCGGCCTAATTTTGGTTCTATTTGATTTAATAATACTTCTCGATCCATTTCAACTTTCTAAATAAAATTTAAATTTTATTTGTAAATTAAAAAAATTAATTAAAAACATTTTTACTTCTTTCGATAATTTATTTTTAATTTTTTCACTCGTTTCATTTTGTTGCGTTGATATTTCGATTTTCTCATCTTCGTCCGAATCTGTCCAGTCCTTTAAAAAAATTATTTAAATATTATTAAATTTAATAGAAAATTTTTAATTACTGAAAGACCATCGGACGATGACTGTTCGGGATTTTCATTTTCGCGTAAAATATTGGCCCAGTCGTATTTTTCTTGTTCTTTTTCTTCTAATTTTAATGGTAATGGTGTGTTATAATCGGGACTCGATGTTGGACAATTGGCTAAATAGATTAAAAAAGCCAAAATCGAATATTGAACATCCAACTGCGAATTAAAAAAAAAAATTTTATTAATTTTTTTTTTTTAAATTAAAAAATTAAAAACCTGACGATGAGATTTGAATATTTCGTTATCTAGAAATTGATTAGTGAGATTTAGAAAAGCTTTAGCTTTATCCTTTTGCGAATGGATTATAAATTTATCGCTTAATCCTTGTATCGTTGTTTTAACCGTGTTGCTATTTACGTCTAAAAAATTATGGAATTGGAACGACGATAGTACGTATTCGACGCATAATGCAAAGTTTTCGTCTTTTGGCTGTAAAATTTAAGTTGCTAACAATAAAACCATAAATTATTTAAATAAATACCTCGAAACTTGAAATTTTCCGAACGAGTTCGACCGCGAGCTTTTCAAATCGTTGTTTCGTAGGCGCCATTTTTATTTAGTGTCAATCACCAGATGTCGCTAAAAAATTAAAACGAATTAAAAAATATTCTTTTTTACAAAAATTATCAACTTCATACGAATTAAAGAATTTTTAAAAACACTTAATCTCGATAATAAAAATTTATTTAAATTAATAAAAATCGTAGGTTTCCGGTCGACAATGGCGAAAGGTTCTCGTTACCGGTCCCATCTTGGACGCCTAAAGAGCGACGTGAGGTAAACAAACAAACAACACTCGATTCATTCCAAAATCTGTTTTACAATATAAATTTATATTAACCCAATCACAGTCCCGACGACGGAAGAAAGCATTCGCCGTAGTAATGACGTATTTACCATCGACACTTGCCGCTGGAACGATTTGTCAAGAAAAATGTCACTATAACGAGGTTTAACTTAAAGGAATGCGACCCTCGGCCAAAAAAGTACATTTTCTCATTGCACAAACTAAAATACTTAATATTACATTCGTTTATTACAACTTTAGATCGAAAACGACCGAATAAATTAAAGTAAATAAAATTTTAACAATTTAAACAATTTAAAAAAAAAATAATTTTTAAAAATTCTTTTCAGATAATTAAACAATGAATAAGCCTTGTTACTGTTGTGATAATCCTCGCATCGACGCAGGGACCAAAGAAAATATAAATTTAGACCGAGCATTGGACGAATTGGGAACGTTAAACGTAACGAAAAAATCACGAAAAGAATTAAAACGTCAAGTGCAATACACGTCCGAAGATCGTATCAAGTCGTTACAAGGAGGTTTTTGCGTATTTCACATGGACAAAAATTTCGTGACGAATTTAGTAACCAATTCGTCGTTCAGTCAATGGATCGGTGGTGACACGGCACAAGGCGACGACGATTCGCGATTAAAAATTGGCCAAAAAACCAATTTTGTGCTCAAGAATAACAAAAGTAAGAAAATACGACAAATAAAACCCTACGAACTTCCGTGGAATCATAAATTATATCAAGATCGAAGCAGAACTGTGAGTTGGAATCATCCCGAAACCGATAATTGCGTGGACGATACGACGTGTTCGTCAACGTCCAGTTCGTCGTCGGCCGGGAACCGATCGAATCCGTCGAGTCCGTCGAAATGCGGTCAACGAAACGGTTTGGTACGATCGAGGTCCCTGGATCATCTCAATTGCCCCGTTTGGGATAACGACGATACGACGCATGCGCAGCAACCGCTCGTTCAATGTCGTGAGGAAATCGAAAATGTTTCGAGGCAAATGCGACATTTGACAGTCACTTGACTCGTTTGAATTTTTTTTCAATTTTATTTTTTTTTTTCTTTGTTTGGATTTAAAAATGTACACGAATTTTGATGGTTTTTATCTGTTTTTATTCGTTGTCTTTTTTCAAACTGTGCTGAAATTATACGAAAAAAAAGTGTTTTTTCAATCCCTTAATCTATTTGTTACGATTTGTTTTATGGATTAACTAACAAAAAAACCTTTGGAAATAAATGAATTATTGTATCTACTGATTAAAATGGATTAATTGAATAACATTAGGTTAAATTAATGGAAATGTACGGTGGTTTCGATTGATAAATTTCGTGATTATTCGTACGTAAATTTTATAAAACGTTTTGTTCTAACGATGGATCTATTAAAATAATTTAAATTTGAGAACTTATAAAAGCAAATATCTGTTCGATCCACTCGCGATTAATCGTAAATCGCACGGTTTCGATTCTTTATCGATCATAATGGCCAACATTGTTGTAAATGGAGGTTTACCCGGTTTCGACGAATCCTAAAAATAATTATGATTTACTTCGGTGAATTCTCCCAAAGCATCGTTTAAAACGAATCCGAACCACGAGCCCAATCCACTGAAATTTGAAAAAAAAAAATTTAAAATTTAAATATTAAAAATTTATAAAAGAAATGCTTACAATTAAACCCAATCACGAATTAATTCGTAACTGTAGATCTGTTAGTTTGAATATTAAATGTTAATTTTTTAAATGTAATTTTTCGTGTTCGTCCACTACCAAAACACTCGAAGCTCTGCTAACTCGTGTTTCTCGCTCCAAAATATTAAAATTCATTATTTCTCCAGCTTTGTTAAGAATCTTGTCACTTGTATAATAAAATAAAAATTAATTTTAAAATATAAAAAGTTTTAAGCTGGGTTCACACTTGTGTTGACACTAGCAGTAGCAGTAGGAAAGTAACTGCATCGCATTGAATTGTGGGCCAAAAGTAATGTAAAAACAAAGCTGAGATTATGACACGTGATCAGCTTGTCTTTTCAAAATGCTGAATATCATTTTCAAAAAGATTAATAGAATTAATGCTTTCATTTGCATTAAAATAAAATATAAAATATAAAATAAAATTTTAGAACAGCATTTACAAAATGTTATTATCTGCTTGGTCATTGCATACAGATGCTGTTAACTGCTGATCATGCGATTACTTATTAATTGTTGCAGTTATTTTTCTACACTGCTTGTGTGAACACAAGTGTGAACCTAACTTAAAATTGTGAAATTTACAGTTGGGATTGGAACGAATCATTATTTGCTGATGCTTCGACTCGGTCGATGGCCCACAAACTCACTTTCCAAGCCTAAAAAAAATAAAAAATTTAATTAAAAAATGATCAAATATTAAATTTAATTTTTACTTCTAAAATCGGTGTAACTAAATCGGCTAAAGATGAATTACGAGATATTTGAAAATACCGAAAACCATTAAAAGTTTCGTTCTCGAAGATACCGGCGGTAATTCGGAAACG